>JAQFVV010001667.1:0-53520 GCA_028023455.1 Epiperipatus broadwayi | reverse complement strand
TGTTACAAGTCGATGTCTGTATTTCTACAAAATAATATACTTACATTTATAAATAAATATTTGAAAATACAGTACTTAAAAGTTTATAAAATATATATGTATAACTTTCACTTTTAAGTACTGTATTTTCAATTATTTATTTATAAATTTATATATATATAAGACAATAAAGCCTATTACTCAAAGTGTTAATAGGTTTATAAATGTAGATGCTAACAATCATCTTTTAAGCTATCAACAATCTCAACCTGTAAACAAAGCAACCTCTTTCAGCAATAAAGGTGGCATCATCTTTATCTATGGTATGATATATTTAATGAGGTTTGTTTAAACTTTTGGATTACTAATTTAACACTCTTTGGTCAAGTTGCAATCTTTAGTATCTATATAAGTACATCGGACCATAAATAAGCTTGGTACCACCTTTAGTGATAAAGGAGGTTGCCTTGACAACAGGTTGAGATTGATAATAGCTTAAAGGTTTATTGTTATTATTATATACATTTGTCAAGAAATATTAGAGAAGAATTTGATAATTAGAGATTTTTAAACTATATTAATAACATGCTATTTTCATTTTTTAATGCATATTTACTTACTAACAGGTTTTAAAACATTTCATTTAAAAAGAGATTTTTATTATTTATAATTATGAAACCAACAGACACACACACATAATCATATGTGTGTTAATAAACAAGTTTTCTACAGCTTATTAATTTTTCATAGTCAAACATAGTCAAAACATGTTTAAAGAATATTATTTGGAAAAACACAAAATGATTTAAATTATAATAGTAGTTTAAATGAGTATACGAAGAGAACTATAAATGATGTTATTCTACTATAATTAAACCTAAATACTATCATTTACTTTAAATATTAATATCAAAACTATTTTTAATTCAATATACATTTAAAAATTGAAATAAGTTACTCACGTGTTATTCATTTCAGTATTCGTTGATGGCGGATTCTTAGACCTTAGTGTATTTGAGGTTGTAAGTTCCATGTCTCTTTCTGATCGTGGTGACTAAAACAAATATATATATATATATATATTATTTTACACATTAATATCTAATATAGTAAAATAATTATTTGTCACTATTTAAAAAAATTAAAGAAAAAAATTAAAATGGAAACTATTTTACAAGTAGAAAAAACATAGCTACACACATTTTATAAAAGTTTTAGAAATAATTATACAGATAACATTTTAAAATTTTATAAATAAAAATTCTTATAACTTAATATAAATTCAAATCTTTTTACTAACGTTTTTTAAATTTATAAATAATATCGCATAAACTTGATACAAAAATTTTCAAGCATTAAGTAGTCCAGAGGTCAGCGACAGCCGCCTTACACGCAGTTATCCCGGGATAGCGGGTTAACTTCCCGGCTGATGCTATGACACATGAGAAAAAAAAAGTTGATACAAAAATGTCATTTAACTCAACATATAAAAATCTGTTTTTCACTTTCTTCAATTGTAATTTAAGGCAAGTTTCTTTAAATTTGTGGTTAATCTTTTATATTGGGGATATACTTTCTCAGGGTTATCATGATTTTTAAATTGATTGTAAAATTAATTATCAATATCTATTCTTATTAAAATTAAATTTAATTAGACTTCGTCTATTTTCCATATAAAGGCTTATTGAATGAAATTACAACTAAATAATAATTTTAAGGTAGAAATGTACGATTATATATATATAAAAGCAGTTTAGAAGTTTATTTTGATTAAAATACTGTATTTACTTTTTAATATGTAATATTAATAAGGCATTATTTATTTATTTCATTATTCATTTTTCTTGTAAATTTTTATAAGGCAGGCATAGTGTAAAACGTCCAACAATTAAGATTCCAGGTCGATATATAGCTAAAGAAAAAAATACTGAATGTCATAAAATCATATTTTGAATTTATTTGTAAATATATATGTAGTCCATAACATATATATATATATATATTGTAACAATTAATTATAAATTGCCATTTGTAACAATATTTATAAATTATTATAATATGTATTTGTAACTATAATTTGTAACTATATCAATTCATCATAGCATAGACAAAGAAAATATCAGCATTAAAGATTCTTGGTATTTATTTATATATTGGGGCAGTCATTTAAACAGTAAAACATACTGGACATTGTCATCTAATAAAAATAATATTAAACATAGCAACTGAATAAAAGTACCCACTGTGAGATTCCTGGAGTGCCTTATGCTTATCTCCATTACTAGGTTCTTCTAACAAAGAATCCTTCCTATTCTTCTTTCCAAATATATAAGACCATTCATGGTCATATGCACACATGGGTGCTATTCATGACAACTTATAAAAAATATATTTTATAAAACTAATATTATGAAGTTGGAAAGGGATGATATCACTTTTTATTCAGTTTAGCTAAGTACATGTGTTTTCCCATGAGCGCCACTAGATTGTTTTCAATCTAGATAAGTATCTATTTATAGTGTACTTTGAGTTCAAACTCATTCAGTACATATTTATTACACATGACTTGGATGACTATTGAACAAAATGACATTCTTACATTTTATCTATATTGATAAAATTACAGGATCCCAATATTATCAAAGTTTATACTATAGATCAAAGATTCTTATAGACATTGCTAGCTCATTAGCGTATATTGATGAACAGACATGTATAATCCTATTAATGGCTTCTAAACAAGCATGTGAAGACCATTATTGATATTGATGGCTGTTTAACTAGATTATTTATCACAATAAAGGTAATAATGATGATGATAATAATAATATCATAATAATGATAATAATAGTGATGTCATAACAATGATTATAATGGTGATGATGATACCAGCCATGGCTTATCAATAAACTCACAACAATAAATTCATCTTTATAAACTTATAGGCATCTATTAAAATTATCATATTTCATACTGGGATTTAATAATACTAATGGTGATGATTGATCATCATGAATCTCTTTGCATAATATTCAATTTTCTATAAACCCCTATTTACTAAAACATATTCATTACGCTAAACATTAAATTTAATGACTATAATTTATTAATGATGATTGATGGCGATCATAACTTTTATATAGTATTATTTGAAACATTTTTAACTAATAACATTATATCCATCTTTGATGAGGATGATCTAAATTCATGGACACAACACAATTTTAGCTTTCTATGTTGAACTATAATTATCAAAATTTGTTTATTCTCAAGCATAATCCTTAAATACTTAAATATCAACATTCTAGTTTACCTATTATTTTGCGGACGCTTAATATTTGCAAGTGGTTGCTCAATATATATAAATGGTAATACTTATTAACTGCGAGCAATGATGCTGAATTAAAATGATAGAATTAAGACAAAAACAAAACAAAAAAATAATATTCTTAATAATTACTCGGAAACCAATTAAGATATATAATTATATTTTATTAACACTACTACTCTTTCTTTCCTTTAAAGTCAAATCGACAATTAAATAAATGGCATATTAATATAAAAATTTATATAAGTATAAGCAAATAAATTTAATATATAGGGTTGTCACTTTTCTTGATATCTCAAAATAAGCTGACTTAAATCAATATTAAAAAAAAATTACATATTCTATAAATGCTTATTTAAGACTTTTCTTACTTATCATATCATAAAATAAATTTCAGGTGAAACTTGTATGTGTTATTTCATTTCCATTCAAATGTAATGCCCTACTTTTTAATTTACCATTTTAAACTAATCATATATAACCTATTCTTTAATGTGTTTGGATAAGCAGTTACACATTCACGCATTCGGTAATGTTAACATATATGTTTAAAATGTATACCCAAAAATCACATATATAAAAATATCTTTTTCTTTTGCAACCTTATAGCGAAAGAAAATAAAATACATATATTAATTTTTTAATATGCAACAAGATAAAATAAAAATAAAAAACATTATAAATGCATATATCTATAGGTTGCTCATTATCATTAACAACTGAAGAACAATCAAAAAAAAAAAACATTTCAACATTACAATATATAATAAAAAAAATAATGAAAAATTTAAGTTTAAAGATTTAAACTATGTTTATGCTATGTTGTGAGATATTGCAAATAACTATAGATAAACAAGTCTTTAATGTTTCTGTATCAAAAAAAAGAAAATTGCTTTGACCAGTAAATTAAGGTTTACTTTTAATAAGTAAAAGAATAAAATCGGTTAAAGAAAGTTCATATTTACCCGTCTATTTTTTACTTCTTATTAATGTCCTGAATTTGAATTCTCAGACTGCTTTTCTTTGCTCACCAACAACAACAACAACAAAAAAAAGAAAGTTATTGCAGATACTTTTAAGATAATGCTGAATCAATTGACTTTGCTTGCTTCTTCAATTCCATTATTATTCACTGTTGATTGGCTTCCTTCTACCATTTAAAAAAAGTTATTATAAGTACTTTGAATAAGTAGGTACCGGTGGATTTGCTTGTCTCCTTTAAAAAAATAATTGCTGTTGACACTTTAGATGATTGAGGTAAATCAACAAAAATGTAATTTATGGCTTCAAACTTGGTTCTACATGGCTATTATGGATTTTCTCTTCCTCCTATTTCCTCTTCTCCATTCATTTGAAGGCAATGAGCTTTTAATAAGCAAGGAACTAGAAACAAAGCATTCCATATAGCTTGTGTGGTTGGCTTCAAAATCTACCATTTTGTTGGTTATTACTGGCTACATGACTTCATAGACAGATCAGCGATTTTGACTCATTCTGTATTAACCAGGAAGCAGAAAAAATGGTTTAGCAATGCAGAGGCATTGTATTATGCATAACCAAATATGTTAATATCATTTTTATAATTATTACTAACTTATAATAAATTCAATCTTGTTCCATTTCTCTCCTCTTCTTTTATATTGCTGGAAATTGCTTTATATAAACGCACATTTCATTTGCTCTCTTTTTTTTTTCAACTTTCAAAGAGTGAGGAAAAAAAAAATTAAAGCGTTCGCTTACATTTCTGCTTAAGAATAATAACAAGGAAGGACCGACTGAGTTGAGTCTCAAAAATAATCATAATTTGAGTGACTTTCACTCTAAAAAAATTAAGACTAACTGATCATCTCTTTATAAAATTTCAGACTGACTGATTAAAAAAATTGTTTTAATCATTTATATCGTGAATTTCAACCAAAGACAAAAAAAAAAAAAACATCTGGAAATCTTTATCTTAAAAAAAATCAAAGCTTCACAAGTTACAATCAATAAGGACTTAAAATTGACCGCTATCGTTATCTACATCAAAGCACCTCTTTTGTAAAAATAATTTTAAGATACAGATAACAAAGCTGGCGATCTATAGCCATCAGAAATAAGTGTAAAGCATCTTTGTGTTTGTACAGATCTATTCATTGTTTCACACGTGTACATTTTTTTATCTCCTTATCTAACAATCCTTATTTCACACCTTTCTGATTTACTCTATTTTAACAAAATGAAAGTTAAATAAATTTAACACATATTATTTAATAAAAAAAATATTATATAATAAATCACAAAAAGAACTGCTTATTCATAATAATAAATCTATACATATAAATCTCTGTATGTATAAAAGAATAAAAAATTTTTTTTTTTTTTTTTTAAATAATTGAATACTATATATATCTACAATATATATATAATGCTTCTGCTTACTATGCTTTCAACCTGATTTAAACCATGTTACATACATTTGAAAAGTTGACCCATATTCAACTCAGCTATCCATCTAATACAGCTTGTTCAATAAATGATTAACTAATTATTTTTCCTTAGAACAATGAAACAAGGCAAGAAAATTACTCAAATCCTCACCCTTGGGATTTGGAAAACTTGATAAGTACCATCTTTTCTTTCCCTGTTACTTTGCTGTATAGAGTACTTACTCAAAGCAGATATCATGATTTATAAAGCAATTACTAATTTTGTGGATAGCGCACTTACTTACATAAACATATATCGTTCTTGTAACATCAAATATATTTTTTTGAAATTTGAGTAAAATATAAAACATTATTTTACAAAGTTATTTATTATATAATAAATGGTAAATAATGCGTTCTATTTCTTTATTGTTTTTTTTTTTTTTATTTGCTTTGAAAAATGTTAGAGAGGTTTTTGATTATGTAATTCCACTTTAACCTAATTTAAAGATCACACATTGAACTCTAAGGTACGATTTTAAGAAATATTTAATAATAAAAAAATATGTTGATTTGCATTAACATAAATGATCTTGATCTTACATGATGTGCTTATTTACTCAATATGTCCCTCCAACTAGTTTATTAAATTGGTAAATACATTCCACAAATATATTCTTGTAGACTAAATATAATAAATGGAATGTATATTTGCTATAAAACAAATTTTAAATTATTTTTAAAAACTTTCAGGTATTATATAATATATGTATTACAAATCATGTTTTCTGGAGCAACAGTCACATGATTACTAGTCCCATATTACTTTGATGGGTATTTCTTTTTAATGTATCAAATTTAAACTAATTCTATGGAATTTAACCCACCAGTTTAAAATTTTATTCTAACTTAAATAATAAAAAGTGATTACAATAATTTATAAACAAACATACAAAGAAATAAATGGATATTATAACTGAAATAAAAGAATTTAAATATAGCTGAATAACTCCTTAGTTCATTATCAGGGAAACTTGTGATTGGCAGTGTATGATAATTTACCACATCATAATTTATCATAATAATGGGAATTCCTTTTCAGTACATTGCTAGTAGAAATCTTAAATAGAAAGATCAGTGAATGATTTTCATAGACAATTTAATTCTAATTGAAGTTTCTAAATGTCATTAGAAATCTATAGATAATAAAAAAGCTCACCCATTATCTGCAGAAAAGTCAGTAAATTCATGTGCCTACATAACAAAAAAAGTTACCCATAATATGTTTATCTGTTTATAAGTTTTTTTTTTTAAAATATTAAATGTTTTTTTTTTTTAAATAAATGCATTTAAATTTTATTTTAATATACTAGCTTTTTACCACAAAATTAATCAAATATAAATTTGCTGATGTCAACAAGAAATATTTATGGCCAACAAAAAATGCTTTCATTATTTGAACTTTGATTTTAATAAAATTTGTTTTAAATATACAAATTTTTCAAAGGGGAACTCTTTAGCCTGAGGTTTAAAACGAATTTTAAGCTCAAGGCTCAAATGGGTCCTTTTATTTTAATTATTCCGTATTTTTTTAATTTGTAAAGTTTATAAAATATAAAGATGAAATAGAGAATAGACTTCTTTAATTAAAATTATAAAAAAAGGAAAAACACACACACATAAATATAATTATACCTAAGAATGTATAAGAAAAGTATAGTTAAATAGTTAATTGAAAAGAACTGATGGTTAATTAATTAAAGTCAACAACATTCTCCATTAAATATGTAAATACCTTTATTAAATATTGACTAAATTGTGATACATTTTAAATTAATGTTGTTGATAGATTTAACACTATGACTTAAAAGTGATCAGTTCAAAAACTGTAAGGCAATTGTTTGTAATAAAAAAAATCTTATTACTTTTTGTATAAAAGCTTTGCTTTAACTTCCAAACAGACTTGACAATATATTCTTTACTGTCTGACATTATTTTTACATGATGAATGACAGACTGTTTAATCTTTAAAAAAACTGACAACCTCTCTGTGAATGAATGTTTTCTTCTAACTATTTATTATTATCTCAAGATTACCTTTTTTACTGCTTAGGCTATAAAACTATTTAATAAACAATTTAAAATTACATTTCTCCTAAAGAATTTAATTTGGAAAAATTTGGCTTAATTTGAATTATTACTTCTACTTTGGATTGACTACATACTTCCTTAAAAATAATATTGTCTATAAACATATTATTTATATAATTTTTTGTCAATTTATTAAAATCATATTAACTTCTCAATAAAAATTTGCAATATAATTTTTAAAATGTCATTATTTCCAGAAGAAAAAAAAAAAGAAACGGTAATATTTTTTTTATACTGGAATGAAAATTCAAAGATGTTTGATGATAATAATAAAAAAATAGAAATCATTTGATCTAAGAATGAAAATCGTATTGGTTATACATTTTTCTAAAATTATTAGCTGGATTTTTGTATTAGCAACTTATATCTAAAATAATCGTAGTTTTAGCCATTTAATACTGTTGAGTAAAATATACAAACATATTAGATTGTTTGGCTTTATTTTATTATAAGGATATTTAGCTTTATACTATTATTATCAATATCATATAGTTTAAATAATATTCTTATATATAAGCATTATATTAATGGACCCTTTTAATATGGGTAATAAAATTAGTAGTTGGTATAAAATAGTTTTTCTTCTATTTAGTTTATTATTTTCATTCAGTATACAAAAGAAAACATGTAAGACAATCTCATGGATGAGTTAATATGGAGTGATTGACTTTTAAGTTCTTTCATAAAAACAATAAAAGTTATATTAGAAGCATTCTCAAAATTAATTATTCTTGAGGTTTCTTCTTGATCAGTATTTCTTAAACTTCATCAAAATGCAGGTTTTTGCTTTTATAAGATTCCCCTGTTCTGCACTAAATAATGTGATGAAAATAAATTACTAAATTGGGAAAAGAAACGATTATTGTTTTAGCTTTTTTGCATAAACCTTTTACTTTATTAACTTTTTTTTTTTTTTTTTTAGAATCTTCCAGTTCCTTTTTCTAAGTCACATCAGGTCATGTCATTTAGAAATTCCACTACCCAAGCAAAAATACCAAATACTAAGATATTTTATTGCTATGTAACAATTATTTCCGTAACTGATTTTTAGATCTTCATGATAGTGATAGATTAGAAAAGCCAAATTTTATTCAGATAAGCAAAGACCTTAACTTGCCTGCTTTTACTTCTATTTTTATCATTATTCTTTTATTAATTTTTTTTTCATTTTAAATGTACAATATTTTAACATTTTTTGATCCAACTATAACAGTGTAGCAGATCACAAGGAATCCATTGGTTCAGTGTTATAAATGATAACCCGGATTATTGCATCTTTTCACGTAAAGAATATCCAATCCCAATCTTTATTTAAAAAAAAAAAAAATATTAATTTTTATTGATCTGGTGTTATTTTCTATATTTACTTGAAATCCTTACTTGATTTATTTGATTATACGTAAAAAGTAAATCACAAGGCCAGAAACTTCCAAATCGAAATCTTTATTAATTTGTGTAAGTATGACAGATTTATGGGGAGGGGTTGTAACATTTAATCAAGCTTATTCTAAAATGAGTAATATTTTCCTCATTACTATCTTTGTTAACTCAACTTTAAACGTTTCATGCCTTCTACAGAACTTACTGCCATATTCATATAATCGTCACACTGCTGCAAACCAATTCCGAATTCATCAATTATGAATATATTGCTTTAAAAAGTTTTTATTCATTTTCATTTAAAAAAAAAATAGTTAGAACAATTAACTATATTCCTAAGAAAATCTATGATACATGTCACTATTTTTATGAAATGTTTATTAAAACATCATTTGCACTCAAAATCTCTAATTATGAAATATTATAACGAATAAATGGTGCCCTCAACCAAGCTTTTATAAGATATTTTTATTTTCTTTACATTTTTTATTTTTTATTTTTCCAAGCGATTCCATTACACGAAGTTGGAAATTTCTTGAACTTATAGGTATATGTAAATATTAATATTTTTATTTTTTAAATAGAATATTTGATTAATTAGAATTTGTGATAAACGCGATTTATTTTATCAATTTATAGATTATCAGATGTTTAAGGAAATTTATTATTAAACCTGATTATTCTAAGTCATTATTAGTTTACTATAATGCTGTTTAAAACTATAGTAAATATTAAGAGATATAACATGGTTATAATTTTTAAAAACATTTAATTGCGGTGATTATAAGAACAATAAATTAACAACATAAAATTTAATTAATTTTATTATAAGATCCTCTGCGTTTTTAAATCATTTTATTTTAAAAACCAACCGCAATAATAAAATACTAATAACCAATTAAAACAATGTGGAATGCCTATTTGAAAGTAAAGAAGTAAAATAAACGGTCATCAAAAACAACATGACAAATGAAACATTAACACATTAAAGCTTAATTGATATAAAATGTATGTAGCTTAAACAAGTAATTTATTTCAAAATATTACAAATTATATAATCACAAATTAAACATTATCAGGTCAAAAAATTAAATAAATAAGAAATTTGTTATTGCAGCTGTAAGTAAAAAATATTATTAAGAGCTATAAAATGTTTTTAGATATCAAAGTAAGCCGAAACAATACTCGCACTTAAAACACTAAAATTCTAAATATAAACTGCATCTTAATAAAATTGGTTTACAAGTTCTTTTTTACGAACTGAAAGCAATTTACGCCACGCATATCAGATTTAACTATTTTAATAGATAAAATAAATCATTCATGTTTATATTATTGAAATACTTTAAATTATAAACTTAGCATTTTAAAAAGGATTTTGTACGTATTTGTGTGTTTGCAAAAATAGATTTATATCTTAAACATGAGTGATAAAAAATAAAATGTACAATTTAAATTAATGAGTTTGAAGTGTACTTAATTCTAAACCAAGTTTTAAAAGTTAGGAATATATTTTTTTTAAACTTATTATTAACAGAATTATTATTTTCCAATAAAATAGATTGCATGTGAATATATATATTTAGTATTTTATAGAAGGCAGATAAAGCAATTAGGCAAAATAATACTTATCTAAATCGCAATACTTGATTTGCTTACTATTGACTATCATTTTTTAAAATCAGTATGTCTTTAATAATATCACTTAAAATGCTTAATCTTAAAAATGGAAGATAACTCAATATATTATTAAATATTTTAAAAAAATCTCAATGTGTTTTCAAAATATTAAATTATTTTCATCTTTTCCAATTTGTGTAAATCTATATTTATTTTAAAAAAGCATTATAGTATAATGGTTCATGTATTTTACAAATAAATCCATAATGTATTTTTACACATGGGATTTTACTTTTATTTAAAAAGAATTTGACTTTCTTTTTAGGTAACTAACACATAGCCATCAAAATATTTATTTATTAGTAGTTGGTATATTTGTGTCTAGATATTATTATCTAAAAGATACTCTAAATGAATGTTTTTTACTGTTCTTCTATTGAGAAGATGATAGTTGAAAAGATGTGTATTCTGCCTAAGCTACTAAGAATAGTTATATTAAATTTATATTATTTCCAATAATTTTATATAAATGTACATATTAATTTAGTGCAGATATTTAAAGATTTTATTATTTTTACCATCTACATATTGTTTAAGCATTAATAGCGTAAATGAATCTTCAACTCCAATTTCAATAATCTCTAAGACAAGCTTTTAAAAATATTTTAAATTCAGATCTAATTATTACTAAATTCCATAAAACTAACGTTTACTCTAAGAATATTTTGCTTTCTAAGCTGAAGACTTAGAAATTTTAAAACCAATATTTTATTCAAATTCAACTTGCTTGTTTATTTCTATATAATTGCAAAGTTTTCAATAACTACATCATTTACTAATCATAGTTATGCAAGATATGTGACTCGTGGAAACAATAATAAAAATCATCTTTCATCTTTAAAAATATTCAAATTAATATATATATGAAAAACAAAAACAAGTTACTCACGTAACCTGCTATCACTTGTTATTTATGTTCAAAAGATGGCGCTTTACCAAAACCACCGAACAAGTGTAAAATTTGTTTACATAAACGAAAAAAGAGTCAGAATTAACTACCTCTTTCATTTGCTCACCCCCAGATCAGCTGATTTCAAGCTGGTTTGCTCTCCTCAGTGAGGGATAGAGTATAGAAACTAGATCTAAACACTGACTCTCAAGTGTTTATGCAAAACGTTTCTATCAGATTGCAAGCATGAATTTTAAAAGTCTTCAAACTCAGCCTAGCAAGCCAGATATTTATATGGGTCTGATCTCAGTTCAGTATCACCATATAATCAAAGTCTCTGCAATATATCATTGCAAGAAAACTTTAAAGGTACATTTATGACAAACAAAAACAAGTTACTCACGTAACCTGCTATCACTTGTTATTTATGTTCAAAAGATGGTGCTTTACCAAAACCACTGAACAAGTGTAAAATTTGTTTACATAAACGAAAAAAGAGTCAGAATTAACTACCTCTTTCATTTGCTCACCCCCAGATCAGCTGATTTCAAGCTGGTTTGCTCTCCTCAGTGAGGGATAGAGTATAGAAACTAGATCTAAACACTGACTCTCAAGTGTTTATGCAAAACGTTTCTATCAGATTGCAAGCATGAATTTTTCAGACCGGTAAAGTCTTCAAACTCAGCCTAGCAAGCCAGATATTTATATGGGTCTGATCTCAGTTCAGTATCACCATATAATCAAAGTCTCTGCAATATATATCATTGCAAGAAAACTTTAAAGGTTACATTTATGAAAAACAAAAACAAGTTACTCATGTAACCTTCTATCACTTGTTATTTATGTTCAAAAGATGGCGCTTTACCAAAACCACCAAACAAGTGTAAAATTTGTTTATACATAAACGAAAAAAGAGTCAGAATTAACTACCTCTTTCATTTGCTCACCCCCAGATCAGCTGATTTCAAGCTGGTTTGTTCTCCTCAGTGAGGGATAGAGTATAGAAACTAGATCTAAACACTGACTCTCAAGTGTAAAGCGCCATCTTTTGAACATAAATAACAAGTGATAGCAGGTTACGTGAGTAACTTGTTTTTGTTTTTCATAAATGTACCTTTAAAGTTTTTTTGCAATGATATATATTGCAGAGACTTTGATTATATGGTGATACTGAACTGAGATCAGACCCATATAAATATCTGGCTTGCTAGGCTGAGTTTGAAGACTTTACCGGTCAGAAAAATTCACGCTTGCAATCTGATAGAAACGTTTTGCATAAACACTTGAGAGTCAGTGTTTAGATCTAGTTTCTATACTCTATCCCTCACTGAGGAGAGCAAACCAGCTTGAAATCAGCTGATCTGGGGGTGAGCAAATGAAAGAGGTAGTTAATTCTGACTTTTTTCGTTTATGTAAACAAATTTAACACTTGTTCGGTGGTTTTGGTAAAGCGCCATCTTTTGAACATAAATAACAAGTGATAGCAGGTTACGTGAGTAACTTGTTTTTGTTTTTCATAAATGTACCTTTAAAGTTTTCTTGCAATGATATATATTGCAGAGACTTTGATTATATGGTGATACTGAACTGAGATCAGACCCATATAAATATCTGGCTTGCTAGGCTGAGTTTGAAGACTTTTAAAATTCACGCTTGCAATCTGATAGAAACGTTTTGCATAAACACTTGAGAGTCAGTGTTTAGATCTAGTTTCTATACTCTATCCCTCACTGAGGAGAGCAAACCAGCTTGAAATCAGCTGATCTGGGGGTGAGCAAATGAAAGAGGTAGTTAATTCTGACTCTTTTTTCGTTTATGTAAACAAATTTTACACTTGTTCGGTGGTTTTGGTAAAGCGCCATCTTTTGAACATATATATATATATGTGTGTGTGTGTGTATTTTTTGATATCACACTTCAAAATTGATTGTATACATTTTTTTTAGCAATTTTATTGAGATTCCATTAAATTTATATTTTTTTATGTTATAGGCAGATTTAAAACTTGTATTATTTTAGATTATATTTGATCCTAGTTTTTTCACTTATCACTACAGTTAAACACGCATAATTTATGATATACAAATTCTTTACTTAATGTTAATTAGCTTACAAATAACTCTTTATGATAAGTGTCTATTTTAATTTTTATTTTATTTTATTTGTACAAAATTTTATTTTTCTTAAAAGCAAAACAAAACATTTTTTGTTACTATATACTAATATACTTATTCTTTGTTATGTTTCGATGTTGTGTTATTAGTTTGATTATAAGATTTTAATAAATATTTTTATTAGTTTAATATTTTCACTTTTGACTTATTTTTTGTAGCTTTTTGAAGCAAACGTTTTACAATTTTCAACATTGATGCTCATTGCTATAAATAATTATGAGATATTGTATATAATTTTTATTCTAAACATTCAATAATCAACATCATTTACTTTTCAATTTTTTCTCTAGTTATACATTTTTTCCACGTACAGTTATAGTTTTTTTTTCAAAAATAAAACTTTATTAGCTAAAAAGATACATGAATAAAAGCATCTATATAAACTTGAGTTTTGACTTAAATACTGATGCTAGACATTATTATCTCTTTATACAAGTAAAGATGAGGTGTATTTAATTTTCTTAGGACAGGTTGACACCGGTCCAGGATTCAGTGTGTAATCTATTGAGTGCCAGAAGTCGATCTCTGTCACGAAAATTTGTCAAAATTTTGATAAAGGTATCTCTGACATTATTATCTGAGCATCCGAAAATATGCTTGCACTTGGTGAGGCAGAGCGCAAACGTAATGAATATGGAGGTTCTGATATGCTTGAAGCACTTCCGTTTACATTTAAATATTTAATAAAACATATTTCTTAAGTTTGTAGTCATATATTTTTATTCTTAATTATTCAAATTATATTTTCAATTTTTTTAAAGTAAAATAAACACATATTTCTTGAAAAAAATAAAAAAATAAAACAACTTTTTTCTAAATGTTTCAGGAGATATAAGAAATAAAAATAACTGAAATCATTAATACAAAGATTGATAAAAATAGAATATAAGAATTTATAACCATTTTTGGGTTAAAAGGAATAAAAAAGATTCACATTCAAATATAAATTTAAGTTCACAAATAATGGAATGTAATTATTATATTATAATAAACATGAATAAATTCATATCATTACTAATATTACATTTATTAAATATATTTGCAGCCCCATCCAAATTATTTTACAATGATAGTATATCATAAATTAATAACTCAGTGAGTAATAAATGTATATGTTTATATATTCATGCCTTCAAACCAAAATGCTTAAGACTGGCTTATATATATATATATAGAAGATTGGTATCATTCTTTTCTTGTCAAAAAATCTCTGTCATGTGTCTAGGCCTGATCGCTTCTCAGACTGCTGTTTTAACAGCTATTGGCTGTCTGAAAGTAATAGTAAGGTGCATGTGGAAGAATAGCAACCTTCCAGTCATTAATGATAGTTAGACTAAAGTTATTTGTATGTCCAATAGTCAATGCCATTATGTAAACAAGAACATTCCAGCAATAAAAAGTAACTATTTAACAAATTATCACATAATCACCATTTCTTATGCTTGCTTATAACTGTTATTAAAACGGGCAAAAATCTCTATATGTATTGTCATTCAGTACAAACCAGAGTAATCATTGGATCCTAAGATCTAGATTCAGTGCTCTTAGATCCAAGGCTCCTCACTTACAAAGACCACAAGCCAGAAACTAGTCTGGGGATATGAGTAAGCAGTAGGTGGGAATTTTATGCAAAACCTTCTGGCATCCATTGATTACTCTGGCTTGCACTGAGTAGCTATACTTATTAAGAGTTTTGCCTATTTTTATCTAACAAATCATGAATCAATAAACATAATCAAATAAGATTATTATATGAAAAAATAAAAATGGGTTTATTACATTTTAAAAGATTAGAAGTTAACTCAGGAAAATGGAACATCTGAAAAATTTTAAATAAGAATATATTGCCTATTGTTCCATGTACAAAACATGTATAGAAAGTTATTACTTTCATTATAATAAAATAGATTGGAAAGTTTGTGACTGGATATAACCCTATGATCTTAGGAATGATAAATTAATAATAATTAATTTCATAGAAAAATAATTTGAAATGATTATAATATAAATCTTTATCCTACAACTCAATTAAACAAAAAACAAATTGGCAGTTTTTATGATTACAGGTAGACAAATAATGACAAAAACGTTAAACAAAATATGTTTTAGTAATTGGGGATTAGAAATGTCAATGGTAATACTGGAAACAAAAGAAGGTTTAAACCTTCAAACATCACATGATCACCATCTCTATACTAGCACATAATTTGTTGTAAACAAAGGCAAAACTCCCCATACAGTAGTGCCACCCTGTGCCAAACAGAGTAATCAATGGATGCCAGAAGGCTTGTGCATAAAATCCCTATCTAGTGCCTACTCATCCAATATCCCCAGACTAGTTTCTGGCTTGTGGCCATCATCAGTGAGGAGCCTTGGATCTGAGAGCACTGCACCTAGATCTTAGGATCTAATGCAACCCTCCAGCAGCCACCTTTTAACTCTACTTTACTACAAAACTATGAGAATGAAATTGAAAACATTGTTAATATCTTCAATCTAAGCTCAATAGCTTATATAGTCATATGGGTCTGAACTCAATTCAGCACCCATACATTTTGGTGTCTTTGGCTCTTAAACAACCACAGCCACCACTATCCTATTAGGCAGGATTGGTGTTAAACCATCAAACATCACATGATCACCATCTCTATACTAGCACATAATTTGTTGTAAACAAAGGCAAAACTCCCCATACAGTAGTGCCACCCTGTGCCAAACAGAGTAATCAATGGATGCCAGAAGGCTTGTGCATAAAATCCCTATCTAGTGCCTACTCATCCAATATCCTCAGACTAGTTTCTGGCTTGTGGCCATCATCAGTGAGGAGCCTTGGATCTGAGAGCACTGCACCTAGATCTTAGGATCTAATGCAACCCTCCAGCAGCCACCTTTTAACTCTACTTTACTACAAAACTATGAGAATGAAATTGAAAACATTGTTAATATCTTCAATCTAAGCTCAATAGCTTATATAGTCATATGGATCTGAAGAATAACAAATGAAAAGTGGAAATTCGACAGGAGACAGACTAATATTATTTTATAAATAAAGTAATTTTTTAATTGTCAGCTTATATTTTTAGTTTCCAAACAAAGTATTCACATTAGTGTCAAATCACAGAGTTTACAATATTAGCATTCTGTAATAGAAAACTTCATTTAAAAAAAAGATAAGCAACATAAATGTTAATAAAATGGATAGAAAGATGAGTCAATTGATCTTTTAATTATATATTAACAAATTCTAAAAGAAGAAAAGATTTGAGTATTAATCAAAATCGATATCCATGATTAAAAGTTATTTAGATAATATACTATTGGTTTTCTTTAGCCTGCAGAACCAATCTGATTGAAGCACTACAGATGTAGACATAACTTAACTTAAAAATGAAATTCCCATTTTAATATAATGTATCATCTATTTAATCCATTAAAAATATTATATTTTATACATATTGTAATGTCTTATATTTGATTTTGACTTGGAAGAGATACAGTAGGTGAGAGGTTAACTATGTAATAGTGGAAATCAGAATGAGAGAAGCTAAGAGCGTGAGTTCAATTCCATCTGCATGCATTTAAAATAAATTTGCATATAGTTGAGCAATCATAAGTTCATAATCCATGCTAATGTGCTCACTTCAAATTTCCCATATGAAATAAACAATTTATCTAAATGTATAATTTCTCAGGGATTTGAATTTTATTCTTTAATTTAGATGGATATATATATATATATCAAAATACAGTACAATTTATATAAATTATATTCTTTTAGAAGTATTTTCGACTATACACTTTGTAGTCTTTATCAACTATATAACATTGAATAATCAAAACGAGATAACCTTTAACAATACCCATAGTTCAATTCAGATTTCCCACAATTATATTATCTTAACATTTGATGACTGGCGATTCATTAACATTTGATCATCAAATGTTAATGAATCGCCAGTCATCAAATGTTAAGATAACAAAATTGTGGAAAATCTGAATTGAACTATGGGTATTGTTAAAGGTTGTCTCGTTTTGATTATTCAATGTTATGTAGTTGATAAAGACTACAAAGTGTATAGTCGAAAGTACTTCTAAAGGAATATAATTTATATAAATTGTACTGTATTTTGATATATATATATATATATATTGATTTGTATATTACATATATTGTGAAACAAATACAGATATCAAACTTTATATATATATATATATATATATATATATATATATATATATATATATATATATATATATAAGGTATTTTGTGCATAAGGTATTTTAGTTTCCTAGTTTCAAATTGCAAATTTAATAAAATATTTAATTGCAACTTTAAATGAATTACTAGTGTGATAACATGAGCTGAACTTAAATTGTATTAAGATGATGATTAAAGAATAATATCATATAATTTTAAAGTGAAAACAATGTTTATTTCATGCAAATGTCAATAAAAAATAAAATGAAAAAACAAAATAAACAGTATTATACAACTATTACTGCTACTGCTGCTGTTGCTGCTACTTCTGCTACTGCTGCGACTGCTGCTATGGCTGCAACTATTGCTACTGCTGCTACTACTGCTACTAAAGCTAGAACTTTTACTACTGCTACTACTATTCCTACTTCTTCTACTACCACTACTACTACTACTACTACTACTACTACTACTACTACTACTACTACTACTACTACTACTACTACTACTACTACTACTACTACTACTACTACTACTACTACTACTACTAATAATAATAATAATAATAATAATAATAATAATAATAATAATAATAATAATAATAATAATAATAATAATAATAATAATAATAATAATAATAATAATAATAATAATAATAATAATAATAATAATAATAATAATAATAATAATAATAATAATAATAATAATAATAATAATAATAATAATAATTGTATGATAGCAAATACTGAAGATGGATATTTATAGCTTCTTAGAGGTACATGTTGTAAATCAAAGATAATTATATTTGTATGTAAACATAAAATGTGTGGCAATATGACATATATGTTAGAATGCAAATATAGGGGATTTGAACTCAGACTTTTAAACACTCACCAAATATCCACACTATCTCATACAACTGATACACATGCACATTACTACATGTGTGGGGTCATGTGTATCAGTTGTATGTGATAGTGTGGATAGTTTATGGATGCTTGAAAGTCTGAGTTCAAATCTCTTATATTTACAATTAAAGCTCCAGGTTTGTGAAGAGTGCCTGATTTTCAAATATATATATATATATATATATATATATATATATATATATATATATATATATATATATATATATATATATATATATATATTAGAGAAGATTGATTGCAGTGTCTTATCACACATTTCATTTGAATATATAATCAGACACAATGTTTTAAAATTATCAATAGCATTGATCACTTTATAAGTGAATAATGAAATATAGATTAATATTTATATTACAAAATTTAAAATAATGGATAAGCCACATAATCTCTCCCTAGCAGAAGATTTAAGATGTACTCACTCTCACTTACAAAAGATTTAAGATGTACTCACTCTCACTTATTGACCCCATCTTATGTTTAACTATCAAACACAAACTATATTACCTGGATTTCCACCAGAGCTATATGGTCATATCTGATACATTGATTTCTCTAATAATTTATTTATCATATTAAGTAAAACACAAAATAAATAACAGACTGCTCATATAAAGTTTATATGTCACTTAAATATCGAATATTCCCCCCAAAATGGGTTTGGCAATACTATCCAAGTTTAATGAAAGTCAAAATCATCCTAATTAAATTAATTAATCATGTATTTTTTTATCTCCGATATAAATCATACATTTTGGGATTTCTGTAATCTTATTTAATTCTCCTGTCAGTTACACTTATAAAAAAACTTCCAGTGAAATATTAATAAAACAAATACATCAGTTACTTTATTGCCTGCATTCTGATGATGATTTTAAAAAGTTATTATAGTTGTTTCTCTTAACTGGCAATAAAGTATTTATTTTCGTGATGTGACGGATTTCTGTAATCATTCACAGAGTGCTTCATTTACTAGATAAAAGTTCCAGGATAATAACTGCAATTTTTTAATTAAATAGATGTTAAAGGCATATTCTTTCAGAAGTAAAGAGACACTATTGAGTAGATGTTCTAGAATTTCAATATTGCAAACTGCGGGCTTTCTTGATTGAGAATTAAAATAAAACAACATGTTTCAATTTAACATATATCCATAAAACCTTACCCAGACGAAGTAGCTGCTAACAAAACATTCTGGAATCAGAAAATATTAATCAAAATGCTTGTTTTTGATTTTTGTCATTTTTACAGTTGTTTCTACAAAAATTTTTGGTTTTGATACTTTCCACATGACTCTAACCCTTAAAAAAGGGGTAAAAATAAAAGTGATTGCCAGCTCAGAGTGATGAATTGAGTCTTAGAAAATCCAAATTCCTGGATAGCATAATTTTATATTATTCTGATCTTGATAATCCAAATTATATGCAAACTAACAGTATTGGCTTTTTGGAGTCATGTTGTGTCAATTAAATGAAGAAGAAAACCCCACAGGTTTTGTATTTCTTGAATCATCAATTGGCTGTTATAAAACTGCATTATTCACTCATAGAAAATGAATATTTAGCAGTTGTGTGGACCTTTTCTAAGTTGGAACAATTTTTGTTGTGTGATGTATCATAGTGATAACAGTTCATAAAGTCTGGAATTTATTAATCATAAATATTTAGATGATGATCATTTGGTGAAATGGAGTCTGTTTTTGTCCCTGACATTCATAATAGGAACCCAATCAAGCTTCAGAATCAACATATGCATACAGAAAATCAATTTCTTACAGCAATTATGTTACTAGTATATGATTCTGTTGAAAGTGATTTAAAAATTCAGTTAATCTACAATCACAGGAATCCAAATTGAGGATATAATTTTATGCTTAATCAATAAATCAACATCATATGGACCACTAAACTATTTGTTGATGGAAAATTATTATGTTAAAGGTTTCTGGATAAGTTATTGATGTATAAAGTCAATTCTAGTAACAATAAACATGGAGAGATGTAATTACCAATTTGTTTGAAAGAAACATTAATTTTCTACATACATTGACTGCATGGGTATTATGGGCCTAGGAATTAGAGTATGTAGTGTTAAATTATTCTATTGTACTAGGATGTATATGTCCATAATTGATAGACTTCAGTCATGTGAGATATGTTTGAGGACCAATTTTGCCAAATGAGCAGAATCAAATTTTGGAAATTGACTTTTATGGACCCCTGCCATTTATTGCTGATAGAAATTTCTGTTAGTCATATATGACCTGTTTTCAAAGTATGTCTCCACTTATCCTGTGCAAAAGGTGGCTGCTAGTCATGTTATCAATGTTTTGAAAATTTTTCCAATTCCCATTGGTCAAAAAAATCCTCCACACTAATCTTCATTATCAAAAGCTCAGGGTGTCAGGTACATTTCATATCCATAATCCTCAATATAATACACATTAGAGAGCAAGGAGATTGGGGTTTATCTCAAGGGAAATCATCATAGTTGAGAGAATCAAATAAAGTGAGTTGTACAGTACCTTAATATGATACACAGAATGAATTCACCAGATTAAACCCAGTGTTACCCCATCTTGGTCAGGAAGAGCCTATTTTAATTAAAATTCTTTACCTACTGTTCCAGAGTAAGTGAGTCATAATAATAACTTAGAAAGGGCCAAAGAAAATATGGCAATAATGGTGAAAAATGAAGCTTGGAAGGTTCGTAACGTCCAACTCTGTTAAAAGGTGGAGATTTGTATTCCCCCATGTTAGTCATGTACCGGAGCATCAAAATAAAAAAGTTCTTCAATATCTATGATGATCTTACAGTGAGAGAATGAATAGAATGAATGCATATATGATTAATTTACCAGGCAGTGTGAAAGAGACATACAATGTTAGGAGCATCAGGGTGATGAATTATAAAGGACCAGCATGAATTTAACTGAAAACTATTCTCATTGATCTTTGTATCCTCACAGGTTTTGTTGCAATATTCCTAAGGAAAAAGAAAGACAATAATGCAAATCTAATGATGAATATTGTCCCCTGATAATTATTATTTTTTTTTTGCAAATGAATGACTTATTTCACAAAATGGTTACATATATTTGCACTTTGGGGCCTGTGTTTTAAAATTTTTCTTTGGTTACAAATTTTTAATGCCAGGACTTATTAATGTGATTAAATTTTGAATGATCAATTGTGTTGGTTCCATTTAAATAGCTTATATGACAGAGTCATAATAATATGATTGTTTATTAGTCATTGTTTGGGCTTAAAAAGAAGTAGACTATTTATATTAGATATGATAATGAAATATTTTTTTCATGTTGAAATGATTTTTTAAAATTTTGATGGTTGTCCTTAATAAGTTAGATATGAATAGGAATGTTTAGCTTAAAGTATTCATATAGTTATTGTGTTGAAAAGATATGTTGCAGCCTCCAATTGTCAACAAAGAATTTTTTTGTTATGAAAAGTAAATTGTAAAGATTGGGAGGATCCATCTTTCCAGTTGACTATGATATCAATATGTATATATTGCAAAAAAAATCAAGTCATACATCAAGTGACTAAATTTTATAAGCTTGCACTACAAATGTTATTTAATGAGCTTTAATGGCTCTTAACAAGCTTTTTTGAATATCACTATCTCCAGACCAGTTTCTACCTTTTGGCTTTCTTCAGTGAACCACTAGGATATTCAGATATTAGATCTAAAATTAACAGCTAAAGCCTAGAATTTATCTAATAGTTAATTATTAAGTAGAAAATCGTGAAATTTCAAACATCTATATGTCTTCAAATCCAGCTATTTATCATAAATCACCATATGGTAATGAACTAAGTTTATATTTACCATATATTAACAGCTTAACAATATAACATTAAATTAAGTCATGTGTTGTATGAAATGATTTCTTTGCAATTATAGTTTTGCTCTGAGGCTTTGGCAATGATATATTGCAAAAACTATTAATATATATTGGCTCTGAAGATAGTTGAGTCCCATATAAATATTTAAGTTAGATAGCTAAATTTGAATACATATAGATGTCTGAAAGTTTCAGATTTTCTACTTAATAGTTAACTATTAGATAAATGCTGGAATTGCTAATGATTGCATTATATAAAATTGTATAAAAATAGCATTTGTTTGTTAAAAAGAATTTATGATGATCAGATATGTATTTATGTATTATATGTGTCCTGGGCTGTTGGAAATATGTTTTAGATATCTATAAAATTTAGACATTTATTTATTTTTTGAAATAAATTGTTAAGTATTTAAAAAAATATGAAAGTTTTTAAAAAATAAATAGAGTAACAATAGCTTTGAGACCTTTATTCTCTCATGAAAGTGTAAGATATTATGTCATGATAATTAGAAGAGATTGCACTTATAATTTTTAATATTATTGTCAATTATTATAATTGAAAAAATTAACAAAATTTGTTATTATATTTTTTCTTTCTCCTGCCTAAATTGAATTAATAGAACTTTAGCTAAAATAATTGGCTAAGAAAAACTTGCCATCTTCAGGATTTAATTTCACTTTTGCTCTATATGTCTACAACTAATTACCATCAGAATATGGAAAGAAAAAGTATTCACACACATGCACCTGAAAAGAGAGATAAATTATTTTATACATAAATCACTACATCTGCCTTGAAGATTAAGATGATAATTCTAATGGTAGAAATATCTAAAATAATTTTGCTACATTTGTTAGTTTACTTTAGTTTAACAAGCAGAAAAAGGAAGCCTTAAAGAATGTCATGTCAACTTCCATTATTCACAAAATTTGAGTATTTATAAACTAAAAATAAGATGATATGTTAATCTGAGTCAAGTTAGATTAAAACTAAACTCTTACAATAGTTATCAATTTTGGCAAAAAACAAAAGGTCAGTCAAAATAATTAAGTTTAAAAAAAAAGCTTACAATGTATACAGTTGTTGTTGTTTTTTTTTTTTATTTTGTTTATATTTATATATATAAATACATATTTTGCGGGTTCATCCGTGTTAAAAACTTTTAATATTAATATACTAACGTTTCGACTTGGTCACGCAAGCCATCCACAGAGATATAAAGGGTGGAAACGCGATGTTGTAGAGGCGCTATACAATCACTGATTTGAATAAAATGTTGTAAATTCTAGTAGCAAAAAATGTTAAATTTAGGAATGTTTTTTAAAAAATATTTCCAAATAGAGGGAGTTTCATCATATCATCTCAGCTTATTGATACAATCTGGCCCTTTAAGCATCTCAATAGTTCTCTAATTTTGCATTGGTAGAGATTATCACATCTGGATATGATCCTGGTACTATATTTTCTAGTACCAGGATCATATACAAATGTGATAATCTCTACCAATGCAAAATTAGTACCAGGATCATATCCAGATGTGATAATCTCTACGAATGCAAAATTAAAGAAGCCATTGAGATACTTAAAAGGCCAGATTGTATCAATAAGCGAGATGATACATGTAAACGTCCTCCTATTTGGAAATATTTTTTTACAAAACATTCCTAAATTTAACATTTTTTGCTATTGGTGGGATTTTAACATTTTATTCAAATCAGTGATTGTAGCGCCTCTACAACCGTCTTTCTACCTTTTATAACTCTGTGGAAGGCTTGTGTGACCAAGTCGAAATGTCAGTATATTAATATTAAAAGTTTTTAACATGAATGAACCCGCAAAATATGTATTTTATATATTTAACCCGTGCAAATCTTCGTTTTAACATATATATATATATATATATATAGAGAGAGAGAGAGAGAGAGAATATGCACAATACACAGATAGCATACTTTACAAGAATATTATTAGCATTTGTGATCATGAATACCATTTATATACACATAAATGTATTGATGTTATTATCATTAGTAATTTTTTTTTTGACAAATAATTTATAGCTATAATCAAGATGTGTTTTGAGAGGTAGTTTATCATAGTAATATTTTACATATTATATGCAAGTATTTAATTACCTAAACAATAGAAATCTCTTCATCATTTATGAGAATTTATTATATGAAAGATATTTATTTGAGTTATTATAATTTAGTGACAAATCTTTTAGTAGATTCTGAAGAATAGACATGATATAGAGGAATATATCAATTACTCTGTCCATACTTGAGGATCATTTATAGTATAATAGGGATCAGTGTAAGAAGTCTCCATTTGGTACTTCCAAAGACAGAAGTGTAATTTAGGAAATATATATTTAAATTTAGCATGGTATAAGGAGGATATTGATATATTTTTATTGTAAAGGTAATGTGATATTACTTTATGTAATGTGTCTTTAATTTTGATCCACTTGATAATACAAAATGATGTTATTATTTTTACTAGTTTTAGTATTGCATCTTATTTATTCTTAAAGAGTAACTGATTTTCATTCAGATATAAATGTAGCATCATAAACATATTGTCACAAAATGTTATATATATGAATGTCATAAAAATCAAATAAAAAACCTATAAAATATAAATAGATAGTATGCTTTGGTAATTTATTGTTATTACCAGTCTTAAAAGAGAAATAGAATAGAGATCATAAATAAAGATATACCACTTGTTTTACTTAAAATGACTTCAATACATTAATTTTTTCTACAGTACAGGCTTTTTCATACCTGAACTACAAAATAAATAGCGGGTTTAAACTCAGACTTTTACATGACCCTCAACTACCCACACAATCTCATACTTTTAACATAATGATCACACACATGTTGAAAATATAAATAATAACCAATATACATATTTCATGCCAAACCATTACAATACGGTCATTGTGCAATATGTGAATTTGTTAATAAATATTATACAACATTAATAATTTAGAAATATTGAATAAATTATTTATAATTAGTTGTTTGTTGATATAAGTTAGATTAAAAAAAATATTCACTTTGCTTCTACTTTATATTTTGGCAAGTAAACAAGTCTTATTAGTTGTTTTTAAGACTAACCTTAGATCAGACTATTGATGAATTAAGAGTGATAATAAAGTTGAATACATTTCTTGTTTATGTTATGAGTTTGATTTAGTTAATCATAAGATGTCATTTTAAAAACTAATCTATTATTATATCAACTACCAATAAAGTTGAACACATAGCTGGCAAAGCTTCTTGATATCTAATTGTTTTTTACATAAGGAAAATGTCACTTTTTGGTGATGTTGATTATAATTGTAGAGAATTTAAAGAGCATTTGAAGGAGAGCACTTTTCTAAAAAATTTAAAGAGCTAACTTATTCATTATCTCTCATTTTTAGTTATACACTATTTTAATTTGAAGTATTGATTTTGTTATTTTCATATTATTCTAATTAGGCATTAGCAAACCTGAACCTTTCAATTTTATTGTATCATTGCAATTTGTTGACCAAATCTTTGGGATTTAATAAAGATTATATCATTATGATCCTATGTTCTACTTCAATGTAGCTTTCATTTCTGATGTGGATTTGTTAATAAAGCATTTGCCATCTATTTTATGATTCCAATTTGGTCCAGTTTGCTGGGTGTTGGATGTATATATATATATATATATATATATATATATATATATATATATATATATATATATATATATATATATATATATATATATATATATATATATATAGTGACCTTCTGGTTTGGCACCAGAAATATTATTTGTAATTGTGTACTATTATATCAGGAATATCTGATATCATCTTATAAAAAAAAATGAAATAATGTGAAATTTTTAAAAATTTTTTAGTAAAGACTTAAAACTATGTTTAAAAGTATTTATAGGTGTAATTTGAGGATTATTGGATATTTAATATTTTACTTTAGTGTATAATCAATGATAGGATAAGGGGGGTGGCTTGTCACAAATGTAATCAGTTCAGTTTAGGTTGATTCTAAGTGGTTTTATTTGTTTACAGAACAGTATTAAGAGTTGTTTGAGTGATTCTCTAGTTCATTTGATTTTCATATTTTAATCTATAGTATACATAGAGAAATATGTTTAACTCATCATCATTAAAATTGTCATTTTAGTCACATCAGTTTAATACCTATAGTACTTTATTTGTAAATATTCATTTATGTCTGTATCATTATCCTTCATATTTCAATTCATATGCTTCATGAAACCACCAAATAACACATCTCATATCCAAATATTTAATTTTACCATTACTGGTTTAAAAACCAGCTTAATTACCTTCTAAATGAATTGATGGATCACTGGACTGGTGAATTATTAGGCAAAATATGCTGCAAAATATTTTATTTGTTTAAATAATTGTTATTTATTTATTCTACTGTTTTGGAAATACAGAATATTTAATTCTTAGTTTCAATTTAATATTTTATTTATTTAAAAGACAATTTTTTTTTGTTTTGTTTCTATTTTTTTTCTACAAGAAAGTTTCTTGCATAAATTACATCTTAGTCTCTGTATGATGACCTTTGAACTTTCAAATGACTTTGGATTGGAAGAATAAATGCTGGGTAATTTTTTTGAGGGCTATAAAAAGGGTTAGTTAGAATTCTAAAAGAAGACTACTACCAAAGAACTACTACCAAATTCTATGCTGATAGAACTCCAAAGTATTATTTAAACAAAGCTTGATAGTGCAGTTTTATCAAAAGCCTATTTTTCCAAAAAAAAGCCAAGTTGAAAGTTTAAAGTACTGAAAAGTTTTGGGATGATAATCACATGAATAACCTAAAGGTACATTGATTTTATTTTTAATTGACAGTTTCGGAATTCTCAATCATTATTTTAAATGCATGAGTGTATTTACATTATAATGTATTTAAAATTAATTAGTAATAAGAAGAAAGGAATGGAAGTACATAATTATATTTCAAAATCATTTTATTTAAATTTTATTCCTACTTGTGAAGAAGACAGAAGAATGTTTATTTTTCAAAATTATTATTCTTAAATTTTAATTATAGTATTAAGGGAACAACTGCAATGTGTGAATATCTTCATTATGTCAGAAAAATATGTGAACTATTATTAAGCCTCTCAAGAACGCTTTATGATAAACCTTGTCCTAATTATAAAAGAAGATTAAGGAAGTTGCATAATTTTCATTTTTGCCTATTAGAAAATAAGACTAAATGTATAATTCAACTAAGTATCTAATTATTTTTCCCAACTACTATGAGAAGTGGTTTTAGAAAAATGATGAAACTGAATATGACTTTTATTGTATTAATTGTCCTCTTTATTTGCAATGGAAATTTTTATACAGAATATTGCCAACCAGCCCACGGAAATGTAAATAAATGTTATCAGTTCAAATAATTGTATATATTTTATGAATGGCTCTGAAAAAAAGAAAAGAAACATGAAATAAATGCCTAATACATTTTATGAATAAATGTGAATTATTACTTCTTTTATATAACATTGATAGCAATTTCATTAGCTCTGCTAAGAACATTGAATGCACTATACTGGAGTCAAAATAGTATTGTTATTTGTTTTCCTGCAGGAACGTGTTGTCTTCATCAATCTTTATCCTTGTGTGATTATTATTATTATTATTTAAGACATGACCAAGGGATGTCATGTATAAACTGCAAAAAACTTTTCATTTTCAACCCAGAAGAAGAAAACAAAAGGACTTTATTTATTTATTATTTAATTGTATTTAGTATGTAGATATTATAATGTTTGTTTTATGATTTTATTATTATTATTATATTTATTACATCTCCAAGAACGTCTCCTCAATGTATAATATTAAGGGAATATTATACAAGATATTTACTATTATTATTTTAGTTTTAGCTTTATCATATGCTGTATATAAATGTAAGGACTTGGTAAAATGGAGACGTCCATTTAAGGTTAAAAGGGGTGAACAATTATTTTAAAAGAGTTTCATTACATAAAATCTATAATATATCTTTGCATTTTTTTAATAGATTAGAAAATCATTATTTTCAATAATTATTTAACCTAGAACATAAAGCTTCATTATTTATCTAAGTTAAACTTTTGCTTTGGATTTGTGCTAATAGAAATACACTATAAAAAGATTATTTTGTCTTACCTTGCCAATAGAAATTATTGCCTTGTTTCTCAAACGTAATTAATATATTTTTAAGTTAGAAATATTATATCAGATATTAAATGTTTACCCATTATTGTGTTTACAGTTAGTAATTAATGTTTTACAGTAGTTCTTTATCTACTGGGATTTGAATTGTCTGTATTATTATTATGCTATATGTGTGTATATTATAAAACTCAATTATAATAATGTGCAATTTGCAAGTAAAATGATATAAAGTATATCGGTTTCAGAGGATGGGAATGGACTATTCAAATTTGAAAGATTAGAATTTGTTTAAGCATAAATTTATTGTTCTTTATTATGTTTGATAAGAAAAATGTTTAGTGGCTATTCGTAGTAAAAGTTAATGATGTTTTATTGTGTCTTGTGGGATCGAATAATCTGTTTTTCTTGTTATTTGAATATATGATATGGTAGCTTGCCTAATATATCTTATGGGATAGAGTAAAATCCCTTTGTCATAGAAGTATTTGATAGGAATGGATTGAATCCTCCATTTTAATATTTGATATTATGAATTAGGGTATGTGAAGCCCAGTATATTATCTCCCTGATTAGTTTGGTGATGAGATTTATTCCCAACAGTTTATGTAGTCTCAGAAGTAGACTTGGGAGTTATTGTCATGTTAGTTATGAAATTAGAATGGTGTAAATATTTTATCCCATGTGCTTATAAAATGCTTTCATCTTATTCATAGCTATGTGCCAGCTAAGTTATTGATAAAAAAGAATAAAAGTAGAATTGATTTTCTCATAAAACAGCTGTGTTAGAATTAGTGCTAAAGCTTGTTTGGTCCATTGTCATTGTTCATTTTATGATTTATTGACCCATTCATAAGTAAACCGATTGATTTGAGTAGTATTAATTGTTTATTGTATGGCACACAGCATAATGCTGACACAGATATAAAGTACTAATTTAAAAGTTATAAAAAATCCATCATTAATGCCTAACTTCAATCATTTTGCATTTGTCATTTAAACTTCATATCATCAGCTTCCATAATATTTAGTCATCACTGTTATAAGCAAGCAAAGAAGACAAATCATAATTAATTAATAGCATTATTAATTTCTGTTTTGCAAAGATAAACATAGCAAATTGATAGAATTATTTCCATTTTGCAAAGTATAATTTAATCTTATTTTGAGTTGATTCTTAGGTTCAAACCCCTTATTTTAGTTAATGTGCATTTTAAAGTAAAAGTGCCAAGATTTTAGATTTATTTTATATTGTAATTGAAATATTTAACCGATGTGTTTGTTATAGACTTATTAGATTAATTAATAGTTTAAGAGTGATATAAAGCATTTTAAGGTAAAATGCCAAAATTTTAGTTTTTTTTCATAATGTAACTGAAATATTTAACCTATGTTGTGTGTTGTAGACTTGTTAGATTAGTTAATAATTTAAAAGTGATATAAAAGACAAGATGTCGAATCTAAATAAATTCTGTAGTTGATTGCCAGAAATGTAAGGCTATATTATTACATGTTTATCAGAAGGGACTGATAACTGAAAACCGTTTTTGTAATAAAATATAAAGATTGTATTTCAGTTTATTCTTTAGGGTTAGAGATATAATGTGTTGCCATAAGTCAATAAAAGTGACTTAATAGACAAAATGTATCAGATAAGAAGTTAGAAAATTATCTTGTAATTTCTGCTATTATGTAGGTTTTCAACCACTGATGTTGATACATCTAAAACTTATATCTGTACAAATTGTAAAGACATTGAATGTTTGTTTAACTATATTTTTTTTAATAAAGGTTTTATTATTCAAAACTGTATTCAGGATTCTTCTTTAATGTACATTCATGTTTCACATTTCCACACATGCTCACACATTTATTTTATCTAATATGATATGATTGTACATTTTATTTGATTTAATGATGAACATATCCAGATATGATGATATTGATTTCCTTGATCCAAACACTGTATGAAATGTAATTAGTTACAAATTCTTTAAAGGTTTATCATTTAGGTATTGCTTAGATAATGAAATGAAATCAAAATGTACCCCATTTCTTTCATTATTTAACTATTATTATTTTGCTAGGGTATTGCTTAATTTATTACACTATTGTCATAATTTTAAATAATAGTTGTTGAGAGGTAGGGATTTTAGATTAAGCCATTACAAAATAGATTCCCTGAGATATTCAATTATTAATTTAGATTAAATATTAAATTCAGTTAACTAGATTAGATTAGTGTATACTTAAAATTTAGTAATGATAGACTTAGTTTAAGTTCAGATCCAACTCATTATACATTATAATTTCTAAATGTTACAGTTAATTTATTAGTTTAATTTTCTAATATGGTAGAGGTTGTTTAATGCATGTGGGTAATGGGAGGAGGTGAAGCATAAATTATGGTTTGTTAAATTTAGATGGTAGAATTTGACCAATTTAGTTCTTGTTTAGTATAGAATCTAATAGATGTTTTATTTTCAATTAATTATAATATTTCCTCTCACATCTAATGCACATTTTACACCTCATAGAACTCTTTAATTAAGAGCCTCATTTATAAATTTAGGGTGAAGTTAGATTAATATTTTATTCTATGATCCATAAAATTGGCGTTCCTGGATATTTGTGGTTGTTGGTGATTAGTGGTGAGAGGTTGCAATATATATATATATATATACATATATATATATACATATATATATATATATATATATATATATATATATATATATTGTGCCCTTTTCTATAGGTCAGTAATAGCTCATAACAGTTAATTACTAAAAATTTTAAATTTAGAATATGTTCTTTTAATATGGTAATTGTATTAAGTCAATTATATCTTTAAAGTACAATTTGAGGCTAAAGCAAATATGTAGTATATAAAATTATAGCGAATTATTTAAAAAATGGTTATGTAAAGCTTAAAATATTGTTGCATATGGTTGTAAAAGCTGGCCATATTAAATAACACAGCTATAAATAATTAAAAGTATATTTAATAAGTTCGATTTTAATAGTTTAAAACTTATAGTTAATAAATGCTATGTTTAAATTTATAATCATATTTAATAATCAAAATTAATATAGTATATTTTTAAAATAAACTTTATGATGGTGAAAATTATATCTAATTCTATATTTTCTAAATTGTTCTTTCAAATTTTATAATTATATTATATAATATAATAAGTGTATCAATTTTATTAGTCTAGGCAGAGAAATAGATTGAAAATTGTCTGTCAAAATTATTGATCATGTGACTTGTATATTACATACGTTCACACACACGCTTGTTTGAGTTAATAATAAAGTTTAAAATATTTTGAAATTGCAGTATAGAATTGGATAGAATTATTGCTTATCATAAAAGTAAATAGTATTAAACATTAAGTTAACTATCGTATAACATGTTTAAATAATGTAATAAAGACGAATACATTCATAATATAAAAATTAAATATTTTATTTAAATAAAAATAGATAAATTGAATATTAAGAAATGGAATAAGTTATTAAATGTTATTTTAAAAGATTAAATAATTTAAATAAAGTTATAATTGAATTAAAAGTGGTATTTTAAATAATATATTTTAAATTTTATTACATCATAATTTCTAATTTTGAAATTCAATTCTACTTGAAATTGAAAATATGTAAATTTGTTCTCAAGCTAAAGTAAGAATTAACCAATAGGAATAGGTATTCTTACAGTCTATAAATATGATTTGTACGGGGTTATCGGGGAAGATTAATAATGTATTGAAACCAAAGAAAGGTATATTAGCAGCTCTCAAAGAGATAGTATTTTTTTAAAATTTTTTATTTTAGTCAATTTTTTTTAGTACTTTCTTATCATTTTATGTGCAAAAAACTAATTGATAATTTTTAAAAGTATTTTTGCAAAAGAGGGTGTTAAAATATAATAATTTAGAAACTTCGTGGAAATGATTTTCTAATTTTAAAGTACTTACCAGTCGTATTTTATCTAAAAATTTAACTTAAACTTTGCAATAAAGGATGGATATACTACGAAATAAAATGGATATAAGTTGTAATGCTGAAAAAATGTTTGGAATATTTATTGATACAGCTTTATTAATATTTCACTGAAGAACTGTTTTGGTACATAAAAAACCACAGCTCAGACATTATACGGAGTCTAAAAAATGTATTGAAACGTATTATTTGTAAGTTTATCCAAGATTTATTTTTTAAATAGTAATAAGACAATTATATTTCATGAATTATTTTATATAATATGATATTCAAAGGAGTAAAATGTTATATCCTTTCTAAAGGTAACATTTTAAAAAATATTTTCAAGAATTTAAGAAAGAAGCCAGGAGAATATGTTACAGAAGTGTTTTTGATATTAAAATATCCAGTCTTAGAATTATTTAAAAATGTATTTAGAAAAGATTTGTTTAAAAGTACTTGAAGTTTTTTTTTTTTTTAAAAAAAAGATTTATAAAAAATACCAAATGAAAGTTTAAATGTATCAAGAAGGAAACATATATAAAAAAGTGAACACATAGTTGAATAAAAGATGGATCCATGGAAATACAAATAGTACTTAAAAGTTTATCGAATATTTTTTCAAAGTTAAATGAGATGGATTGATACATTGCATATGCAGAGAATATTGGTAGAGAAGATTAAGAAGCTTCACGGGATTAATTAATATTATGATTTAATAATTCTCATCCTAAATACTAAAACCAAGGATTATTTTTCTATAAATTTTATTAAATGGATTAATAATTATTTTATTTTAAACTTTAATGCGCTTGGAGGAGAACATTTTTGGAAAACTCTAGAGAAAATAATAAACATTTTGGACTTATCAGGAACTATCGTCAAGAAAATATGTAATTATAGTTTTGATTCTTTTTATTTTGTTAACCTAGTTTAAATCAAAATTTTTATATAAGATTAGGAAAAACATAAAAACATTAATTTATTAATATTACAATTTTATAATATAACAATCTAATAATTGAGCTAAAAATATTTTAATATAAAGTGTATGGGTGTGAATTTTTTTTTATATGTGCAATGCTCAAGTGGATAAAAAAAGCCTACTGAACACGATGACTAGATAAAGGTTATTGGTAATAATAATAACTATTGATAATTTATAATGTATATATTTTTTTTTGTTTTCTTTAGATCATCCATAAATTGGAAGAATGAAGTGTAAAAGTTTTTTTTTTTTTTTACTTATATGTACCGCATTTCATACAACATTTTAAAAAAAACATTATAAGATAGGATTGATTTGAAAATATGCATACGGCAATTTTTTTTATATTAGTGATATAATCCAACATATAACAAATAGTTATGTGATTCCTTTAAAATTTTCATGTTGGGATATTCAAATATTGTCTAAGTAGATTGTATATGATTAAACATACAGAGCAATGAAGTAAGCAACTTTTCTTATGGAATCGTAAGATTGTTTAACTATTAATGAATTTTATTTATTGTTTTGTAAATGCCAATAGTTGTTTATCGATGTAAGATGTGGAAAATCTTGAGAAATAATGTTAAGATAGTGGCTTGGAAGTACTTAGTGAACAGGAAACCAAGATGATGTTTTAAGAAATAGGATGTTATAAGGAATGGAAATAATATTTAGTCTGTATGTGAATGTCAGCATAGTTAACAAAGCCCTATGACTGATACACATTTTATTTGGACAGTGTTTATATTTTCTTAAATATTTGATGTTCTAATAAAGCTGAAGAAATAGCTTTAACATCATCCCTGTACTAGAGGATATTAGGCAGGTAAATGTCATACCTCTTCGCACTGTGCCATGATTTTTAGATATGTTAAGAGTAATAATCTAGCTTTCTTCCTTAATCCTATGCTTCTGTTTTCGCTATCTTTATTTCATGTAACTGCATCGTTCAGTAAGATATGTTTAAGAGAAATGATAAATAATTTAGAACTTAGATTGTTTTGTATAAGATTGGTTTATTTTCTTAGAAGGAATAGGATGTTATAACTTAAAATTGAAGATCCAAAGTATCCTAAGGAAAGAAAAGAATCATAGAATATATTTTGAATTTATTTCGGAAATGAAATATAAACTTTTTTAAAATAAAGTCTCTAAACAAAAATATTTTCTTTAAAGTGATAATAATTTTAAATGCTTTAGTATTATTTTTTTAAAGAGAAAAATAAGTATTGCATATTTTTGAAATACAATAGTACAAAGTAAATTATGTAAACAATATGCATAGTATATTTTTTGTTTATTGATTAACAGAAATATATTGATGATTACACTTATATCATATTAAAGTAAGGCTTAAAGAAGACTATATTATGATTAGTAAACATTGTGTGATAAATTCTAAAATCTAATACTGAATTTTGATTAATATTTTGTGTAACATCTTTGACTTTGCAAGATGAAATTTTTTTAATATTTTGAAAAATCCATACTCATTATAAAATTTTGTTTTCTATAGAATGTTTTCTAAGTATGAATTTTTAAAATAAGATAGTTTAATAATATTAAGGATAAAATGCTGTTGCTAATAAAGTAGATAAATATATTTGTAATAAGTTAACCATAATGAGAAACCAAATAGTAACATTTTTTTTAAATTTTGTCCTAAATCTAAATAAAAATATAATTGAAATATAAATTATTTTTTTTATAACCCGGTAGATCAAACTGTAAAGTAAAAAAAAATAAGGATATCCACTGTAAATAGTATAAATAAATTGTTTATTTATTTGTTGTTAGTAATAAACTTTGTTAAATTTTTGTTATTTCAAAAATTTTGTGTCCGAGTTATTTATTTCTCCACATCGCTGCATAAAATCATGATATATGTATAATAATTGAAACAAATATATAATTTTGCACAAAAGATAAATAGAGAATTATTTTAAATATTTTATTGGTATTCATTATAATTAAATAATCATAATCTTACATTATTTTATTGGTCATAAATCAATTATCACAATATTATATTAAATTATATGCTATCAGTTGCCACACATATTTTGTTTGTCAGATTATTAAAATGCTACCATGTATTTATTATATTCATGAAGATAAAAGATTATATAAAATTATTTTATTATTTTATTATGGTAATAAAAATATAATGAAAAGAAAAGATATCCAGTAGTAATTAAACAATGAAGAATATTATTATTATTATTACTGTTATTTATTATTATTAGTTTCAATGTAGTAGATTATGACATAAAATCCCTTCTCATATTTTACTACCGTATTTTATTAATTTAGAATAAACTTTATGAACCTGAAATTATTTTATCGAGCTAGATTATTATTAAATAGAAGATTAAGATTTAATTATTGGTTTAATCTTAGTGAGTAGAAGTTATTAAAGTCATAAGAATACTATGAGTTTGTTATTTGAAATAGTAATAAGTGGGGATAGTGTTCTTATGCCATTGAGGTAGTATCCTGTGGGATATTGACTCAATGTAATCTATCTTGTCACCTGTATTTTTCACTTCAAGTCTCATGAAAATATTAAATATTTATTTAATTTATTTTTTATAAACTGAACCTTATTCGTGTTTTAAATTTGAGCTAGTGAAATATTTTAATTTTAATGCTGAAAATTTAAGTTATTAATTATTAACTGAGATAGAACCTGTTTTATTTTATATCATATATTATTCGGAAGTGAAGATGCATGAGAGCAAGGTTAGAATATATATATATATATATATATATATATATATATATATATATATATATATATATATATATATATATATATATATATATATATATATATATTGTACCAACATTTTGTTGGCACATAATGATTTTGTTAAAAAAATTATTAAAATAAAAATCTTTCGTAAAAGAAAACATAAAAGTAAAAGTTTAAAAGTTTTGAAATAAAAGTTACAGTTATTTAATTAAAAGGGGGAGGGGGGTTTGCTTTAGAAGCATGAAGTTAAAGTCTCATAAAAGAAGTTAGAGTTTTTTTTATTAGTTAAAAGATAAGTTGAATGTTTAAAAACATAAATCTCTTTTTTTAAGCTAAAGAAAAAAGTCATCTTAAAACTAAATAGTGAATGGATATCAAATTATATATGTGTGTGCAACTGTAAATATAATGTATGTATATTAAATATTAAAAAATAAATGAAAGTTAAAAAATTAAAAAAACACTCAGCGATGGCTACTAATTAAAAATATAAAACAACACATTTGCATGGCTACTAATTAAATAATCTCCAAATACCCATAATTAAAAGATTATCAAAAGAATTTCAACAACAGATATATAGCTGGAAGATATCAAAATGACAACATGTCATATGTATAAATAGTCAATTTTTTTATCAGACAGTTTGTTGAGTTTGAGTCGAGTTCAAGTTGTGTTTGAATTGCATTTGAGATAACAGTTCAGTATAATTTATCAGTGAGTTATATCAGTCAGTTTATTATATATCCAGAATCAAGAATGCAGTGCTAAAACCTCGGAAAACATACAACTTTCTCCAGCCTGAAGTCCAATGAAAACAGCCAACCTACCTGATAAAAGTGATGCCTGCATAACAACCTGAAGCCATTCAATATCTATTGTTTTAAAGTAAATACCTTGGAATAATCAGCATCAAATCTTTATAAGAAAACTTCCAATTTAACCCATTAGAAATACTTCATTAGAAGCAGCAAACAGAAAGAAGTATCGAAGTTCAAAATGTTAGGTAATAACATTTTCTTATATTCATTTCTAATGTAGCCATCACATTTGTAAAGCTCCAAGAGTCAGGTTTAAGAATTCTATAGCATACATAGATAAACTATTAATATGAGTGTTTGAAATGTTGTGTATTCATGCATTAGTATAGTGATTTCATTGTATTTTGTATTTCAAATATTATTTAATGCTTTCTCATAAGATATTATAGTGTGTTAATTTAAAATGTGCATGAGTTATTAGTTAAATAAGATTTATAAAATATTTAAAATTAGTTTAATAAATGTTAATTAAAATAAATTGTCTTTTAAACTAAAAGCTTTATTTTGTTAGTCAATTTTTTTGCCACTATTTAAGTGAAACTATATTTTGTTATTGAATTAAAAATAGACTGAGATAGTTAAGGGATTTTTTGAGCACTGGATTATGGGCCTACTGTCCAAACATGTTAGTTCTAAACTTGCTGGTGCCCAGGGTTTCTCTGAAACAAATAAAGTGTTTGGATAGTAGGGGTTTGTCCTTTTATTTGATCACATTCCTGGCCTGTGATTACATTTCTTTAATTCCTTTTTTTTTTTGCTTTTAACACCTTTCAAGTAGAAGTCATGGCAATAGAATTAATTACAATTCTTTTCTCTCTTCCCTCCCTTCAGATTAGAAAATTAAATTAAAAATTGTTTCCAAAAACAAAAAAAAAATATTTTTTTAAATATCACTTTCGATGAAATCTCTCAATTCAATTAAAAAAAAACAACAACTAATCTACCATTTTGTCTTTTTCTTTCTGTTTTTTTTTTTTTTAAATCCCAATAAAAAAAAAACTAATAAATAATATCAAAAACCTACTATAAAAAACTAATAAATAATACCACAAAAAAAAAAAAAAACTTTCTATACACACAGCATTTATTTATTATTTTATACCTACTATATATATATACCTATATTTACATACGCAGAAAATATAACATGAGCTGATCAAAATTATCAGCTCAATATATATATATATGTTTGTGTGTGTCAAGTCATTTTAAAGTATAATATAGTTTTGGTTTTATATTTACTGTGCAGATATTAAAAAGTTAAAATAATAGAAATATTTTTTTATATTAAATGTTTTTGTTTTCTATGCACTAAAAAGAAAAAAATATATACTACAATGAAGGTTTTTAGACTTAACTTGAAATAAAAGCATGGTGGAAGGGGTCCAGAAATTAATTTAACCAATCTCTATTTTTATAACAAGAGATTGACTTAATTAATTTCTGGAGCCTCCATGCTTTATTTCAAGTTAAATCTAAAAAAAACCAATTGTGTTTAAAGAAAAAAATATGTATTTTTTTGTTTTAATGCATGGTAAGTATTTATCTCTATTATATTTTTATTAGTCATTTTATTAATTATATATCTCTTTAAATGAGTTATATTTTGCTAATAAAGGTTTAAATATTAAACTAATTTCCTTAAAAGTATATAAGATAGTTGAAATCTATATATTTTTAGAAAACTTTATTCTACATTTCAATTTATTAGTGTTTCTTATTAGGCTTACCCGATCTTTTACATTTCCATATTTATTAATCGCTGGTTATTTTCAAAATTATATTAATATCCAAATACAAACATATATATATATATATATATATATATATATATATATATATATATGTTTAATATCCATATATATATATATATATATATATATGGATATTATTGGACTTTGTGAAGTTAGAAGAAAAGGTGAAGAGACAATTGATTTAAAAAGTGGACATATGCTCTATTATAAAGGCACACATATTGGAAATACAAGTGGAGTAGGATTCATTATAAATAAAAAGTGGAAGAACAATATTGTGGAGATTGATGGTGTATCAGACAGAGTGGCAAGATTAGTTATACAACTTAATAGTAGATATCAAATGCAGATAATTCAGGTTTATACCCCAACAAGTTCTCACAGTGATGAAGTAGTAGGAGATTTTTATATGGATGTACAAAAGGCTTTTGATCAGAGTAAACATTTTAAAATTGTTATGGGAGATTTTAATGCTAGAATTGGTAAACAAATGAAAGATGAAAGTGTTGTAGGTAATTTTGGTTATGGTAATAGAAATGAGAGAGGACATAGACTTGTGGAGTTTGCAGAGAAGGAAAAACTTTATATTATGAATTCTTTTTTTTAAGAAAGATGTTAGAAGGAAATGGACATGGAAGCATCCAAATGAAGGTACAGCAGAATTGGATTATATTTTGACTAACAGGAAATACATATTTCAAGATTGTAATGTTCTTAATAAATTTAACACAGGAAGTGATCATCGATTAGTAAGGGGTAAGATATATGTTAATGTAAAACTAGAGAGACAAAAATTATTAAGAAAAACAATATTTACAGTTGATATTCCTAATCTTCAGAAACATTCTAATGAATTTAAATTAGAACTTACAAATAGGTTTCAAGTGTTAGGAGATTTTGAACATGATTCAGATTTGAATGAAATTAATATGAAAATAACTGATACACTTTTAAAAACTGCAACAAAGATAGCTGGTAGAAAAAAGCAGCAATTGACTAATAAAATTTCTACTGAGACTAGAGAACTTATGAAGAAAAGAAGGAATATGAAGATATGCAAGAATGATGCATTAAAAAGAATTGAATATCTTGAATTTTGTAAAATGGTGCGGAAAAGAGATGAAAATGATATAAGAAAGTATAACTGTGAACTAGCAAGAAAAGCTGTAGAAGAAAATAAAAGTCTTAAGAATGTAAAACAACATTTTGGTATTGGTAGGAAATTTATATCTGCAATAAGGAAAAAAGATGGAATTATTACTAAAAAGAGGGATGACATTATGAAATTGGTAAAAGATTTTTGTCAAGAATTATATAGTAATAAAGAACAAGTACCTCCTATATCTATTACATCTCCCGAATTGCCCAGAATTTTAAATGAAGAAGTGAGTAATGCAATTAAATGTATGAAAAAAGGAAAGGCTCCAGGTAATGATGGAATTATAATTGATATATTAAAAGAAGCAGGTGAAGAAACAGAAAAAATATTAGCAAAGTTATATACCAAATGTCTAAATGATAAAGATGTACCGGATGATTGGAAGAATGCAGTAATAATATTAATATTTAAAAAAGGTGATAAAGAAGATATTAGAAATTACAGACCTATCAGCCTTTTATCAGTTTTATATAAAATTTTTACCAAGATAATTACAACTCGTCTACAGAGAAACTTGGATTTTCACCAACCAAGAGAACAAGCTGGATTTAAAAGTGGTTTTAGTACAGTAGATCATATTCAAGTATTGAGAGAAGTTATAGAAAGGACAAATGAATATGAGTTGTCATTATGTTTTGGATTTGTAGATTATGAAAAGGCATTTGATTCTATAAACATTTCTTCAGTGATTAAAGCTTGGATCATCAAGGTATAGATCCAGGATATTGTCATATTTAAAGAATATTTATAAAAATGCAACAGCAACAATTAGATTACATAATGATACTGTGAAAGTCAACATTGAGAAAGGTGTAAGACAAGGTGACTCCATATCTCCAAAACTTTTTACAGCAGTGCTGCAAGAAGTATTTTGTGGATTAAAATGGGAAACTAAAGGAGTGAAAGTAAATGGAGATTATTTAAGTCATTTAGATTTCGCAGATGATGTAGTTGTTTTTGCAAATAATGCTTCCGAGCTGCAGGAAATGTTGCAGGAGTTATCAGATGAAAGTTGGAAAGTAGGACTAAATATAAATGTTAAAAAGACTAAAGTAATGTTTAATCGATTTGCTCCAAATATGAAAATAAAGATTGATTATGATGAATTAGAAGAAGTTAAGAGTTACAAATACCTTGGTCAGATTATTAATACAGATGGAAACATAATAGAGGAAATTAATCATAGAATTAAACTTGGTTGGAGTGCTTTAGTTAGAAATAACTTGATATTAAAAGGAAATATGCCTATGTGTTTGAAAAGAAAGGTTTTTAACAAATGTGCTTTACCAGTTCTTACTTATGGATCTGAGACTTGGACACTTAATAGAAGATCAATACAGAGACTTCAGACCACTCAAAGAAGTATGGAGAGATGTATGTTGGGAGTAACAAGAAGAGATTGAAAACGCAATGTATGGGTAAGAGAACAAACAGGTGTTACTGACCTCATTGAAAAAATTAAAAGATTGAAGTGGAGTTGGGCTGGACATATTTCTAGAAGAGATGATAATAGATGGACAATTGAAATTTTAAACTGGATTCCAAGAGATTGTAAAAAACCCAGAAGGAGACCACATGTAAGATGGATGGATGAAATAAGAAAATGTGTAGGGGTGATGTGGAGAAGAGAAGCTAAAGATCGGAGAAGATGGATTAAACTTGGAGAGACCTTCATCCTGCAGTGGATTGATAATGGTTGATATATATATATATATATATATATATATATATATATATAATAAATATATCATAGGATATATATATATATATATATATATATATATATTGTACCCTTACTTCTCGATGTATAATATAATTTGAAATACGACTAGCTCAATTAAAATTAATGCTTAATTAAAATTTGCATATCTATCTTTAATTTACTTTTATATTATCATATTCTAATTAAATTTATTATCAATTATCAAAATCAATATATTTCTATTGTATGTACTAATTAAATAAGTATTTAATTAAAATCATGAGACTATGAGGTAAAGTTACAAAGTAATAAGTAGATTTACATTAAGTCAATATCTTCCAAGACATTGTCTCAATGGCATAAGAATACTGTCACCTCCTTATTAACTTACTACTACCTCTACAGCATTCTTATGGCTTTTAAATAAAATAAATTATCTTTAATAATAATAAATAAATAAATCTTAACTTTTAATTTTTTAAAATATAATTAAATAATCTCAGGTTCTTCTAATTATCTTAAAGTAATGATAACTCATGTAAATAAGTATGATATGGGATTTTATATCAAACCTAAATACACCTAACTTATACTAATAATAATAATACTCAATACTAATCCTAGGGTATAACTTAGTCTTATTTATTTTGGTTATATCATCAATCATTAAATAAATAAATAATCATGTATATATCTTTTATCTTCATATAGTATCTTAATCTTGGAATAGATCAAAATCTTATAATTCAATAATCTGTGCCAATAAATAATATTGTACTCTTATATGTGCATTATAATAACCTTATGACCATAATAATATTATATGTTAATATCAATCAATTCTTATAAAATGATATCAGGAAAATATTGTGTCTATTTCTAAATAATAATAATAAATTCATATTGTGCAAATATTATGTTTGTTCAAATTATCTGCTGTCAAATGCTGTGGTGCAAAATAATGAACTCGACACACTTTTAAAACAAATTAAACAAATTTATTTACATTAACTTTGATTAAGAATTTATTTACAATATTTACAGTTCAACTTATGAAAATAAAGAAAATAAAATTAAGAAAATAATAATACAAAAAATGTTTACACTGTTATTAGCTCATACTCCTATTAAATAATCTATACATTCTTTTAAAATACTATACTAATAATATTGAAGTATATTTTCAAAATTCAGACTTTAAATAAATATCAGTGAACTTCAATTATTACACAGAAAAATTTATGTAAATAATCTTTATGTAGCATATGTAAACAATTCAACTTTACTAATTAAATTGCTACATCACTTAAGTATTGCTATTATTCATTTTATAATGTACTAGTATGTGTTTACTTTATTATCAGCATTACTTTAATAGCATAATATAGAAACTAATGTATCCTTGTAATGTAATAACAAATAATTGATTATAATTTTATATTTCACTTAATACAATTCATGCTATATGTTTTATTAAATATGCATTGCATATATGTACTGTTAAAATAATAATATTTAAATTATTCATCTATTTCAAATTCATAAAGCACTATATTAGATAAATTTTATGATTCTTTTCTGTGTGAAATTATTATTTTAATCCATGTGTTATACTACTCCTTCCTAATAAATTTCTATCTACAAAACATCCTTTAAAACTTATTTAAATTTTCCGGAAAAACAATCATCTACTTTACATAAATACTAATTATTCCAAAACTATTTATACCTCATCATATTCAGTAAACCTTTAACTCAAACATAAACTTCTACATAAAACTTAACTTAATTTATCCAATAAAATATAATAAAATATAAACTTTGAAATCTCTTCCTAACCTTTAAATAAAATAATTACCGATATGAACAATAAATATAATTTTAATACTCCAACATAATAATAATAAAAAATAAAAAATCAAAATTATTTACGAAAGAATCATATAATTATTTCTAAGCTTTTTATGTAATGTTGTATCGTATTTATTTCATAAATTCAAATTATGCATATTTAAATAAACTGTTACTGCCAATATAATGTGTGTGTATTTTTTAAAATATTCATACATCCATTCAACACTAACATATCATTCGGTTGATCTAAAGAAAAACATATTAAATACACCAAAATTATTATTATATAATTTTACCATCAATAATGATTTAATGTACAGTCCATCTTCCAATATTCTTCGGAATTACAGCTTCATAGAATAAATTACATTTATACTTACAATCATTCATTAACATATTACGTTTTATATTAATTATAGATAAACTTATGCAATTACTTATTATATTATTTTAGTTATTATTTTAAGAAATGTACCTATCTTATTTTAAATAGATTAATATTATTTAACTTTTATATTAGATAAATAAAACAAAAATTATATTACATGACTCCATCGATGTTTTCTTTTCCACCATAAAGTTCTTTAATCGTAGGCACATATTCATTAGAACACCATTTCCTGTTTCCGGTCCATCACATGTTTTTTTAAAAGTTTATGAAAACGAAAATGTTCTTTTTTAAAAATAAGTTCCCACAAGAAAATAAAATAAAATTAAAATAGTTTATAGGATCCTGGTTTAGTTCTTTTAAAATATTATTCAAAAGTTATTATTTTAAATTAGACTATAGTTTATGAAAAATTATCATTTAATTATTTTAAATTTAACTTGGACGTCCACGTATCACTTGCGCATTTCTTATCAACATATCTAGGTAAGAATAAGCTCCTTTATTTATAAACGACCTGCGTTTAAATTATTTCAATATAATAATTTTATTATATTAAGATTTTTAGCTAATTATATTTCAATTGATTTGCCTTTAAAATCATCAACATTCAGTCTTTTAAACATAAAGACTTAACAAGGCAAGTATTTATAAAACTACTTTCATTTTCAATATCTTTACTTAAGATATATATTTTAAATTTATAGCTTGCAAAAATACTTTCTTCATAAGAAATATTTTATTCTCTAAAATATCTATTTTCTGATAATCACTATTAATTAGCTTTTAAAATTATATACTGTCCAAAATACTACTTTTCTCCATCTCGTAATTTTCCGAACTAATCCAGCGTTTGTCATATTTCTAGGGTAAAGTTTCCGATATATTTTCACTATATATGATGTTTCCATGACCATTTGTTTGCAAATTGAGCTTCAATTTAGAGACGGTTGATTGGGAAAAATTAAATTAACACTGCATATCTATCATTTTAAAACTTTTAGAGATTATTTATAACGACACTCTTGTAATTTTTTTAAAATGATTTTAGAGCGTCTATAAATTTACTTAGCTATTTTTCTAATAGCACAATTAACTTGAAAATTCAATCACGAAGTCCTCTCTTAACAATTGAACTGAGCTTTTATACCGGAAGAAACTTCCCATTTGATTGGTAGATTAAACAATCAACTTTGCTGGCTTATTTACATATTTACCAACAACACAAAGTTAAAAATAAATAATGACTTATTTAATATTTATTACATTATTAAATTTTTAACATAATCCTTATCATTTATTTAAATTTATTAAACACTTTTAAAATATATATTTTACTTGATTTTAATTTTAACTTTTATAAAATTATTTAAAATAAACTAAGTCTTTTTTTTACGTTATATTTTTAAAACAATATTTTAAAATCAGACTTAATATTTTACATTGAATATCTTTATGTTTATCTCGTGATAACTCACATATTATTTATAAATTTTACAACATGATTTTTAAAATAGTTATGCAACTTTATTAGACAACTTCCGCGCATGTGTGTTTTTTAACTAACATCTGTTTTTTTTTATAACACAAGAAACGCTTATCGTCGTCTAAAAATAAACTAACACTGACATTTTTAAAATAAATATTTTTTAAATAAATAAGATATTATAATAGATTTTAAAATAATTATCCAATATTATTAAAATCAAATATCAACCTTCTATTTAAGTACTTACAAGAATTAAAACATTTATATTCTCTTATAATATTATTTTATCAACAATAAACATATGCATTTAATTTTACTTGTCTTTTAAATACTTTTGGCTTTAAATACCTATTTATTAAATATATTCATGCAGTATTGATTATGGCCATTTTTCCCAACTATATATTATAATCATCATCATTTAAAATGTCTCTCTCTATATCAGCACAATTTCACATATCAAATACTCATAGGTTGCTTTAATTAAACTTTTTGAACTATTACCATAAGCAAAATTAACATCACATATTCAAATATACCTTAAATTTAAAATTTTTAATAGATTAGCACAAAAATTAGATGGTGACCCATACAAAAGGGCACATATTCCCCTCCTTCGGATAAAATTTTAAATTTAACATCCATCTTCATCTTCTTTAATCCACATTTATCACTTTTATCTTTTTATCATTAATCTCATAATAAATTACTTGAACATAACATTTTATAAAGCATTGAAACATCATCTTAAATTTCAATTAGAAAACACTTTTAAATAAAACTACAATGACTTTCTTTTACTTTATAAATTAAGTTTCATTTTTCTTTACTCATCTCTTAATTAGGTTACTTTTACTTCCCTAATATTTTTATAAACACTAAATATTTAAATTCTTTTAAATACACCTTTTACATAACTCCTGAAAATACATATTCCTATAGTTAATACTATATATTTTACTCCAAATTTATTGCTAGTTTCATTAGCAATTTTATATATCATTGTTTAATAAATCTATATACTTCTCATTTTAAAAGATTAACTTGATTCCTTAAGATTGATCAATTTCATGATCACTACTATAATATAAATTAATCTTTCAGAAGATCTACTTACATATAATTTAAATATATGAGTCTATATACTTTATATCTTTACTACTCAACTTTTACTTAAACATATTTACTTTAATATCTAATTCCACATTTATTTTAGTCATTCTGACAAAATCTTATTTCTCCTTAAACTTATTATTTATTAACTCAATAAATAATATCTTATTATTCATATTTTGTAAACTTTTCCAATTAAATCTTTATCTATTCTGCTAATTCATCATATACAATAAATTATTTCCTTATGTGAACAAAGCAAGTATTTAAACATTACATTAAAATCTTTATTCACAATACATTCTTAAAATTGTAACTCACACTTCAGATGGAAATGGAATTAAACTCCTTGCATTATAAGTTCCTTTTTCCCCATCTGGTGTGGTTAACATAAATGCATTCTCCCCTACTTTGCAAGATATTCTATATGGACCTTCATATAGGCTAAGAAATTTTTGAATTGATTTCTTTGTAGGTTGCTAACATGGGGTGTTCTAACCAGAACTAAATCATTAATTTTAAATGGATGTGGTTTATTATGAGCTTTCTTTACTCTTTTTGCACCCATAATATGAAGCTTTACTTTAGCTTGATTATTATCCTCATCCCTATCAATTTGTTCTCTTATAATGGGTATAGGCGTTTTAATTAATAAGGGCTCATGTCTCACTATAATGCAAACGAATAGGAGTGAAACCAGTGGACTCATTATACGTACTATTAATATAGTTAATCACCTCAGGGAGTTTTTTGAACCCATTTCTTATGATTATCAGCTACATACACCCTAAATAATCGACTAAGCTCCCGCATAACAGGGTTCACATTGATTAGATTGAGGGTTTCTTATGGAGCTCATAACATGTTTGGAGGTTTTGATCTTGAATCCACTCATTCCATCTATTCGATATAAAAGCAGTAGCATGATCTGTTAGTATAATTTTTGGTTTTCCTACCAATGAAAACTGATAATTAAGCATGCATTTTATGACAAAATGTGCACTAGTTTTAGGCACAGGATATGCTGCTACAAACTTACTGAAAACATCATAAGCTACTAAAATAAATTTCTGTTGTTTAAATGGTGGTAGAGGCCCGTAAAATCAATAGCCAACAATTCATTAACTTGATTTGGAATAATAGGCTGCATTACACCAACATATGATTTGTTACAATATTTAGACTTCAAGCAAGTAGAACATGTTTTAATTTTCCTTATGACACGCTTATACATCTTATCCCAATAGAAAATAGATTTTAATACATACATAATCTTTGGTGCACCATAGTGACCATAACTACAATGTACATACATAATCAATTTGTCAATCATAGAGTCAGGAACAACTATCCTCCATGATTCCCCCTGATTTGAATTTAAATTATACATAAGTAAATTCTGATACATCTTATACTTGCTAAAAATCCTTTTAATAGATTTATTCTTACTATTTTTATTGTCATGATTATTTAAGATAGTCATGATTCTATTTAATTTATGATCCTGACCTTGAATCATAGTGAGATTATTATAATCATCTACTATAGATTCATCCCTGACTACATCCATACTACTAATAATTATATTTTGAGCATTAGGATGTTGGGACATCAGACAAATAGGGTGGCGGCTCAAGAATATCAGCAGGGATATTCTGTCTCCCTTCAATATAGATAACTCTATAGTTGAATTGTTGGAGATACAAGCTCCACCTAACAAGTCTCTCATTACTGAGGTAGCTTTTGTTCAAAAACTCCAAGCTTCTATGGTCGGTCAACACAATTACTTCTGATCCCAATAAAAATTGGCATAATTTCTGAAAAGCCCAGACAACAGCTAGGGTTTCCTTTTCAGTAATAGTGTAATTCAACTCAGCACCTCTTAAATGTCGGCTCAAGAAGTACAACACATGAGGTACCTGATCCTCATCGAGCTGATACAACACTACTCCCAAACCATAGTAACTACTATCTGTCTGCACATAAAATGTTTTACTAAAGTCAGGATACATTAAAATTACGTATTTTAAAAATTTACTTTTAATTATATTAAATTCATTGTCATGTTCAGCAGTCCATTTCCATTTTTCAGCTTTCTTTAATAATTTAGATAAATTTACAGTATCTTCCGCGAAATTTTTATAAAACCTATTATAATAATTACACAATCCGAAAAATGATTTTAATTGCTTTACTGTTTTTGGGATGGGAAAACGTTGAATAGCTGCAATCTTTTCAGGATGGGGCTGGATTCCATGCTCATTTATTAAATGACCTAGAAAAGTAATTTCTTTAGCTGCTATTGAACATTTTTCCATATTAATTTTAACATTCTGCATTTGGCATTCAGTAAAAAATAATTTTAAATGTTGGATATGCTCATGTAAACTATCAGAAGCAATAACTATATCATCCACATACATGATGATTTTTTCTTTCAATTGTTTCAAAAAAAATCATGTCTAAACATCTGATCAAGCCAGCACCACTATTAATGAGACCAAAAGGCATCCGTCTGAAAACATACGACTGGCCTTGAAATCTAAATGCTGTATATTGCTGATCATTCTCATGCAGTGGTATTTGCCAATAACTAGCTGTCAGATCAAATGTAGAGAAAATTGACCTCTTGTGAAATTTAGTTAGAGAGCTCATGTACAGGTGGAGGAATGTCACATTCTGGTACAGTTACATTATTTAACATACGAGCATCCAAGCATACTCTAATACTGCCATCCTTCTTCTTCACAATAACCAATGGGTTTACGTAAGGAGAAGGGCATTTCTTGATTATATCCCACTCTAGCATTTTGTCAATTTGACTCTGTACCTCATCCTTATATTGGTAAGGAATTGGGTACATCTTTTGATGGAAAGGATCATTACTCTTCAATTTTATTCTATGGGTATATCCCTTTATTATACCAGGAATTTTAGAAAATATTGTCTTATAATTATACATTAATTGATATAAATTTTCACCCAATTTAGAATTTATTGCATAAACATGTTCAATTTTAGCCTTTATGCTAGCATCAATTAATGTGTTCTGTATACATAATAATTGACTAGAAAGGTTATGCATACCATATTCAAAATTAAGCCTTTCTTCTTTACAAATAAAAATCCTATTATAAAAATCTATTTGACATTTATTCAAAATCATGAAGTCAGCTCCTATTATGGCTTCATGTATTAATCCAGGCATAATAAGAAAAACATGCCCAAATTCAGTATTATTTATTTTGAAGGTAATCCAGACTTGTTTATTTGATAACTTTGTCCTCTTTCCATTTGCTAAAGTTACTTGGATCTGTTTTACTGGCAATGAGGGTATATTCCCTTCTACACTCACCAGATTTTGATACATTGACTCTGATAATATGGAAGCTTGACTTCCATAGTCAATTAATGCTTCAACTCTAATATTATTTATATGAAAAATTACAATGGGACACTGATAAGTTATAGGTGGTTCACCTATAGTAAAGGGTTCCAGATAATCAATATCAAGATCTAAAGTATTCAGCATCCACATCTGATCATTCCCCATTTTGTTAGCACCGGGTCCTTGCAAAGAGGAACTAACGTACAAAGACCTTTCTAATTTAACTTTTTATTACTAGTTTTACTAGCTGGTCTCTTAAGAATTGTAGTCACACCACTAGTAGAAGGCTGACTATGCGAATCATCACTTCTATCACTATTTATATCTTATTTTACTAACCCAGATTTCTTAAAATATGGAGACCCATTCTATCTCTGCCTTTGTACTCAAATCTTCTCTTAACACACTCCAGAAGATCTCACCCCAGTATTAACACTAAGACTTGCTAATGGGTAATTATTCCTATCTTTATTTACCCTAAACCCTGTTATCCATCGATAACTCTGCTACTTCCAGAGCATCCAGGATTTCAGAGACTTCTTCAATTGTCCCACGGTCAGCAGCGATTAACAACTGCTCCACATTTTTAGGTAGAGGTTGTGCCTAACTATCTAGGACAAATCTGTCCCTTCCGATAATGGACAAGCAGTCAACGTCTTCAGACGGCACAGCTTGATTCCTGAAAAAGCTGGTGTAGCTGCCTTTGCTAACTTGGTACTTCTCTTGGGTAATTTGATGCCAGATACCAATCCTGTTTGTCGGAGTTCCAAAAGCTCCCAACAATAAAACATTTGAAATCACCATATGTCATTGGCTTCTCAAACAAGGATTGCCACCAATCTTTAGCAACTCCATATAAATGATTGCTACACACGGCCACCTTTTCTTTTTCAGATAAAGAACATATTGAAAACAATTCATCCAAATTGTTTAAAAACTCAGAGGGATTTTCCATGTATTCCCCTTTAAATGGTTTCACTTTCATAAACCTTAGGGCCATTGAATTATTCGCACTTCCCTCATGACTAATTATTTCTTTAGTCGGTCTATTGTCAATTTCCTTCACCATAGTATTTCCTGACTGATTATTACTATTACTACCTTGCTTAATTAATTCTACATTATTTATTTGTGAAGAATCAATATAATCCATATATGCCTTACCACTGATTTTCCCTTTACATACCTCGGCTTTTGCATTACTTATACTTTTCATTTCTATCTGATCATATACTTGCTGAAATTTCCCTTCTAAGTCCATTTGCTCAAGCACTTGCTTTACATATCCTTTTTGTTCTTTTCTAAACTCATCTAAATTCTTGTCTAAAACTTCTTTATACTGGTCCTTATTCTGTTCTATCATACCTACGTGATCCTTTATATCCTTTTGAATACGCTTGATACTCTCTCCAACTTTCGATCGATACTTATTTTCATCGACTCTTTTAACATCTAAACCTTTAAGTTTTTCTACTAACTCCTTCTCTATTTCATCTTTTATGTTCCCTCTGGTCTGAACTATGGCATTCCTAACATCTTTAATATCTTCATTAATACTACTAACTTGGTTCTTAACTTCACCAATTTCACTATCAACTTTAAATTTATATTCGTCAATTTTTAAAGTTAAGCTATTATTATTAACTCTACATTGATCAATAGATTCTGCTATTTGATCTTTTAGACTTTTAATTGTGCTTTCTGAAAATTCATGAAGTTTACTTTCTAAAAATTCTTGATTTTTATCCTTAACTTTTAGTATTTCTAATTTTAAAGATTCAACTACTTCCTCATTTTTATCAAATCTTATATCTATACTATCCATTCTATCTTCCACTCTTTTCTTAAAATTCTTTACAATTGCTTTAATAGAACTACTCTCCTCTTTCATTTCTTCTTTTAAAGACTTATTCTCCTCTTTCATTTTTTCCATATTTATATTCATATTTTTTATCTCTTTCTTAATAGAATCATTATCTTCTTTTAAAGAATCTAATTTTAAACTATTTTTATTATTCTCCTCTTTCATTTCTGCTTTTATTTCTTCTTTTAAAGACTTATTCTCCTCTTTCATTTCTGCTTTTATTTCTTCTTTTAAAGACTTATTCTCCTCTTTCATTTCTGCTTTTATAGAATTAACAATACTTTGACTCATTAACTCAAAATGTTTCATAATGTCAGACATTGAAAAGTTATCTACTCCTTTCTTAGTTTTTACTAATTCTTTGTCTGCTGTTTTAAAAATTATCTCTTCTTCCTCCTCTATTTCACTATCCATACTCTGAGTATTTTCCACTACTGTTTCTGATTTTGCTAATTGCTCTATTTCTTTGCTCTCCACACAACTATTATCTTCAACAACAAAATTGGACATTTCAACTTCTAGATCTTTATCCCAATTACTCATTTTTATTTTTAAAATTCATGATCCTATTATTACGCAGTATTTAATACCTACTATTTTTCAAAATAATTCCCTATCAACCTTCCCATCTCCGCTCAATTCACTACCACAATTAGTCATAAAATAATATCCTTGAAAACTCTACATTATTGATTACCAAATAGGTATTTAACTTCCAATAACAAAATTGTGTCATATCATTTATTTTCACACCTGTGATCCACAGACAATTTGCACATAATATATAATATTAAGTATTCATCTAAAATATTTTAAGAATTGATATGGTCATATTATAAAATAATTTTTTGCCACATTTCCATAATTTACATATTTATTTACTTATTAACTTAAAATCAATATAGTACTAAATTTCCAAGAACTATATTATAGATACCACATGAAAATATAACAACTTTATTAATATCTTTATTCTAATTTTACAATCAGCATTTAATCAATTATAAATATTGTTATAAAATACTAACTATTCATATTTAATAAATATACTAACTACTAAAT
>JAQFVV010001666.1:0-53554 GCA_028023455.1 Epiperipatus broadwayi | reverse complement strand
ACATTTATGTTTATCATATATATATATATATATATATGTGTGTGTGTGTGTGTGTGTTCACTAGAGGGAGCTTACCAATAGCTCCAAACAAGCTTTAATTTATAAATGCCAAAAGAAAAAGAAGTCAAAATTTCTATCAGAAAGTTCTCATTCCCAGATCAATTGGTTTCAAGCTTATGGCTCACCTCAGCGAGGAATTAGGATTCCAGACACTAGATCTAAAATATTAACTCAAAAGTCAGGACTTATTTAATATGTTACTATTAATTTGAAAACCTGAACTTTTCAGAAATGTAAATGTCTTCAAATCAAGCCTTACAAACCAGATAGTTAATATGGGTCTGAACTCAGTTTAGTTTTAACATATATTAATAGCTAAAGCAATATAACATCACAAAAGCTCTTAAGGGTACACTTATAATAATTAATAAAACATGAAACAATTTGTGTAACTTGCTTTTTAGCTTGTATTAAAATGTTTACTAGAGAGAGCTTACCAATAGCTCCAAACAAGCTTTAATTTATAAGTTCTGAAAAAGAAAGAATTCAAAATCTCTTTTGGAAAGTGCTCATCCCCAGACCAATATATGGATAAGACAACAAACAGGTGTTACTGACCTCACTGAAAAAATTTTAAAAGACTGAAGTGGAGTTGGGCTGGACATATTGCTAGAAGAGATGATAATAGACAGACAATTGAAGTCTTAAACTGGATTCCAAAAGATTATAAAAGACCCAGAGAGAGACCACATGTTATATGGATGGATGAAATAAGAAAGTGTGTGGGGGTGATGTGAAGAAGAGAAGCTAAAGATCAAAGAAGATGGATTGAACTTTGAGAAACCTTCATTCTGCAATGGATTGATAATGGTTGTTGATGATGATGATGATTTCCATAGTGCACTATTTACAATTAATGAATTTTTGCATTATCTGCCTAGTCTAGTAAACAAATTACTTTCCTATTAATAAATATACCATATTTTATCTTTATTAATATTTTTCTCTTCTTTTAAAATTTTTCCTTTATCAAAATTCAATATAAATTTCTATTACATTTAATTTTGTGATTACACAACCTAGACGATATTAGAGCATTCTTTATTTTTATGTCTTAACTGTCATATAAGAACTGTTATTCATTAAATCTTTTTCATATATATTTCACAAATTCTTTAAGATATAAACATCAATTATAAATATGAAGATAGCATGTGATTCATTTTAAACTATCAATTTTAGATAATGGTTACTTTATTTTAACATTGCTAGATATTTTTTCTAGTTATTAAATACATTATCATTTATGATTTAATGTTTACACTTTAAATTCTCATGAAAAATATACTGGTGAGATTTCAGGAATTTATAAATCTTCAAAATTTTCACAAATATAAAAATATCTAGTCTGATTTACTACTCATATAAAATCGTTAGTGTTGAATTAACACAAACTGTCTTTTATTTTAAAATAAATTCAGATATGTTATCGCTTTGTTTGTGGGAATACATGATTCAGTTATATAAATATAGGGTTCAGTATAGAAATTACTTCATCCATAAAACTGGATAAAAATTGATAAAATTTATAAGTTGCATTAAATCATATATGAATTATATATTTAATAACCAAAGCAAAATATTAATTAGATGCATGGGAATAAAAAATTATATTAAAGCTTTCATTATTTTGTATGTTTATTATGCTATGCTAAGACTTAAATTTATGGTGAGAGATCAACTGATAAAAACCTTCCATGTCAATGTAATTATTTAATATTTACCTGGTTCCATAATTCTTGTTACATAGAAAATTTTTTTTTTTTTAAATTCCTACAAACATTGATAAACAATAATATTTTTGTAGTATAATTTTCACTATGTTATTCTTATGCAAGGTAGAGACTGTTTTCTATCCACTTTTAACAACCTTTGGAGGGATATAATTATTATCATATGACCAAAGATTTATGATTCCTCAAGATGCACATTTTATGCTGAACCACCACTTATCAGCTGGCCCAGACCACAATCTCTTACACATACCTTTACCATTGTTCAGTATATAAATAGATAGCAATGCTCAACAATGATAAAGATATACATAAGAGATTGTGGTCTGGGTCAACAGATGAGTGCTGTTTCAGCATTAAACATAAATCTTGGAAATCAGATCTTTTTCACATGTTTTGGTGATATGTTTATAATTACATCTCTCTACAAGGTATTAAAAGTAGACAGAAACCAATTCCTATCTTGAATAAGAATGATATAGTGAAAATTACACTACAGAAATATTATTTTTTATTGTATAATCTCTAATCTATTAAATGACTAATAAAAATTGTTAATTAATACACAGATTCAATATATTCTCAATGGGTGAAAGATTTAAAACCCTATTCATTTTGAAAACACTGAAATTTCTCAAATATCCTGTGCTGGAATAATAATGGAGTTAGAATACAGACAGATAGCAACAACACACATTTTTGCACTCAAGTCATTAAAAATATGAAGGCAGTAATGCTTTTCATAAATATCACCTGAACCAGCTTTATGGATTTATATTTTCTAATAACTAATAAAGCTTTTTTCCTATAATTTTTTTAAAAAATAGCGATAATGTAAAGTTCTATAATCAAGAAGTTACTTGATTTTTTTTATTACTCAAGAATACTTTCCTTAAGTCGTTTTTCCAAAAAAAAATTGTATTGCTATTTACTACAAATAGTTCCAAAAGTAATTTCAAATTAGAATATATATAAGTAGTCAGATGTGTTACTATTATATAATAGAAGACCTTCAAAGAAGAATCATATTTGATATGGTGTGTTTGAATTCAAGTCATAAAAATTTGAAAAGCATTCAGACATAGTAGAATTAATTTTTTTTCTTTAAGCAATCACATCATAAATAAAATTTCTTAACAAAAAGGTAAAACATAAATAAAAATTGCTTAGAGTTTTATCAACCAGCAATCAGCAGTTCTGGGAAATATGTCTTCTTTTTACTATTTTTCGAGAGGTTTGAAAAGTGCCTTTGACTTAAAATAGACTATTTATAATCTATTTTATTTTTATCTTTACAAGCATGCTCTTATCCTCTCCAGGTGTAATAATTAAACAATATATTTAATCATCATTACTTCTTTTCTACCCAATAGCATAAATATTATAATCAAGATTTTGATTTCTTTTTTGTTGCAAATTACACGTGATTTCTGCTAAAAAGAAAACCTGCATTTATTTAAATCATAAAAATAGCAAGCTAGATCGTGAACTGTACTTAATACATTTTAAGCTCCGTTATTAAGATTTAGTAGTCTCACAAGATGGCCAATTAATTTGATAAATGCATTTAAAATTCTTTTTGAAGTTAATGGTTGAGAAAGTTAAGATGCAAAATAATTTATAGAATGAAAAAAGTACTTTTTTTAAAAAAAAAAAAGCAACTTAGCCATTCAATTAAACTTAAAAAAGATACACTCGTATACAAAGATTAAAAAAAAAATACATTAACATATTAGCTTCTAAAGAATTTACAAAATATGATTAATGATATTGCCAGTTTGTGTATAATGCCTTTTGTGCTTCACTAATGAGAAAAAAAGAATGCGCTTGTAAAGAATATATTACAGGCTATTGGTTTTTTTTTTAATGTTTCATTGAATAATTTATTTCTTGATATTATTTTATTTGGTTGAAAGTGATTCCCAATCAAATAAAATAATGCTTAATAATTGTTAATAATGCTATAAAAGTAATATTCTATTTTATGTGAATACTATCTAGTAAATATCAAAATCAAAAAAAATCTTTAAAATAAGAGTCATAGATCACATGACCCTATCTCTTAAGCTTGTAAGTTATAAACACTGAGTATTGCCAATTCCTCTACAAGCTTTATGATAAATCTTATTTTAAAGTAGATGTTCTATTATAAAGTCTCAGCAAACAAATACGATTTGATAGATGGAACGATCTGTGTCAGAATAGTCCTTCCAATACAGTTGCCTCCTAGAGATTAGAACTTGAAGCATTTTCCTTGCTGCTAATGAATCAAATAAAAGTTTTTTTAAAAATACCAAAGTTAAAATAATAAACACAAAATAATAAATAAATAATAGGAAAAACTTTGAAAAATAAAACTATTGCAAATAATATAATCCAGAAATATTAAGATCTATCATATGAAATATATATTCCCCCTTCCGAAAGTAAAAAAAGATATATAAAGCATACACAAGTAAATAAGAAAACAATATCAAATAAAAAAAATTTTAAATGTAATTTAAAGGAAACAAGTTTTTTTTAACTATCAGACTATCAGTTTTTCTCATCTATGTACTCTGGCTGCTCAGATATGCTATTATTTTTGATCTGAGAGTGCACTCAGTGAATCAAAAACTATTGGACCTAACTCACTTTTTCAAAACCAGAGATACCAAACTAGCCCCACCTCTGCTTCTCACAGACACTTGGGCAATCATCCAACTCCCATCCTCTCAGCCTCTATCACAGGACTCATCCAATTAAATGTTTGCCATCCATGTGATCGCTCACTCAACAAGAATGTGTGTCTCGGACTTGCAACCAAAGACTTTTCTTGGCATGGACTGCACACACTTTCCACATCCCTTTCCCCAAATGTTTCCTTTTCTTTTTCATCATATTCCTAAATTTCACTTTATCATGTAATCACTTCTTTGTAAATCTTTTTTAACTGTATTTGTATCTGTTTTCTTTTGATGAATAAACTTTCATCACTGAGAATAAAAAAAGTAGTTAAATTTGAACTTTTAAATTATTACATATTAAAAATAAAATAGATATAAAAGCAAAAAGAAAATCGATAGTAAAAGTCATAGCAATAGAATACCCTTCTTCAAACTCTACCAGTGTTCTAATATCAAATGTAATGACAATTACCTAATCATCATCAATAATCCTGGACTCACTTCTGTAAGATGTAATATTTTTTGTTCTTTTCTCTTTGTCCTTCAAGAAGACTATGGAGGTGAAAATAATTCCATATCATTCTTTAATACTATTCCTTTATAATCTATAAAGTTTTCCTTTTTTTTTTTTTTTGTTGTATAATAAAATTTACAATACCGGAATGTTGAGAAACCATCATCAAAACTAAATATTAAAAAGTAAATATACTGATGAAGACTTGCAATATTTTTTTAATCAATATGAAACTTGTAAAGCCAACAACTTCATAGTTTCACTAGTTAAAATACTAGGTCTAAACATCTAGAAGGTGCTGAAACATTTAATCTGAAAAAAACTCTTTGCTTTTACACAGTCTAATATTTCTTTATTGCATATAATAGTAGCAGCAAAAAAAATTATTTAAAAATTACCTCTAGAAAAAAGAGCAGAATTACTCTGGAGAACAAAAAAATCACTTAGAGTAATTAGTAGCCCAAATCCAATGTCTATGCTGAGAAGAAACCTATTAAAATCTCTCAAACTATATATAAATGTGTGATCATTCTACTTAGTGAAATAGGTATTACTGGATATGATAATAAATTAAGATAACTTTTTACAGCAGACTAATATAAAAAGATAACAAAAAATCTTATATTGGTTACTAAAAGAGAGCTTCAGCCATCATTTAATAAGTATCACAGAAACATCACTGACCCAAAAAAGGTAAATTAACAACATATCTCAGCAAATTTAACATTTTTATTGTGTAACTAAAATCAGTACAAATCATTTTCAATTAAGACCTGATTGTTAGTATGATTCCTACTTAAAATTTTTAGTTTTTTGATAAATATTTCAAATTTTTTATCAAGAATTAATTAACAATATGAAAATTGAAAGAACATATGGTAAGATTTCATATGAAAATTCATTCCCAAATGCATTGTCTATTAGGAAACTATTAAATGAAGATAATAGCTTCCAAACCAGCATAACTCTTCTTATTGATATTATAAGGAATTCTTAACATTTTTAATAATAATAACATACTTTCAATACAATACAGAATTATTCAAACTAAGTCATGGCATAGCTAAAGGTTAAGCACTGCCATCTCTGATTAACATTTACATGGAAAAAATTGAAACATTGATCATAAATGTTAATCCATATCTACCTAAAGTCTGGCTTCACTATATCAATAATCATTTATCTATATGATCACAAGATAAAATACTATTGCAATCATTCTGAATATATATTAAATTTACAATAAAATTAATATAACAATAAAAATGGCATATTTAGATGTTCTTGTGATAAGATTTTCTCATGGCAAAATCAATGCAACAGTATACAGAAAACTTAAACACATACAAAAATACTTAGTTTATATATCCAAGCATGACAGATATATTATTTTTATGAAACAGATCAGCGTTCATTAACTTAAAGATTTTAGATTACATTTTTGTGGTTAATACTGTCACTAGTAAGATTAGTAATATTTGAAGAAGAGAGGAGAATATAGTTGAAGCATATCACTAATCACTATGTTATTACTTAGAACTGAATGTGATTGGAAACTTTAAATAAAGTTTGAATTTCTTTAAAGATATTTAGCAATTAATTCTAAATAACGAAAATAGTTTAACATATAATTAGTCTAACACATAATTACAAATAAAATATAATATCATATATTTCCAAACTTGAAGAATTTAAATGTTAATTTTATATCATAACAATAATAAGCTCATATAGAAAATATGTTAATTAAAAAATTCTTCGTAAAACTTCAAATTTTTGACTAAGTAAATTAGCTTTAAATTATGCTTCTTACATCTCTGACAAATTATTTTTTTCAAAATTCATACATTTCATTTCTCATCAATTAGTCTTTTCTTTAGCTATCTAATAAGTAGATCATAATACAATCATACCAGTATATTTTTTAAAAACCGTAGTCCAATTATTAACTACAGTTTGTAATAATTCTCATAGAAACTGATTTTTAATAAATCTATCGTTTTTCATTTTGATATATATTGTTATGATAATAAAAAAAACAGTTCAATATTTATTGGTTCGATGTAAAATATCACAAACTAATGACTAAGGTAAAATCAAATGTACTTAAAATAGCAGTCAAATTGAACATTGTAAAAGTCATAAATTCTTGTGATTTAATAACTAAAAAAAAAAAAAATTATATTTTATAAAAACGCTCATAAAATTTAGGTCAGATAATTAAAATTCATAAAATAAAAATTCAGCCTATAAAATATGATTTAATCATATAAAAAATAAATTTAAAAATTGTAATGTTAACTGAAGCCAATCAAAAATCAATGTATAGATAGATATATGTAATTCACAAATAGTTTAATGATAAAATAACAGTATATTTTAAATTCTTCAGTATTGCTTTCAATTACGTGTAATTCTCGTCAACTGTAAACAAATTAAAGAAATTTTTTTTAAAAAATAAAGGAAAATTAAAGAAGCTATTTTAACAGATAAATGTAAATATAATGTTAATAATGAGTAAGTTGCAAATACTGCCATACACAGCTTATGGAAATTTATGTAACATTAATGTTTGAGATTTGTTTGCAGTTGTACCACGTAATTGAAAGCTACTGAAGAATTTAAAATATACTGTTATTTTACCCTTAAATTATTTGTGAATTATATATAATATTTTTATAATGGATAATTTTATTATTACATATATATTATTCTGGTAAAGGATAAAAGTTAATAAAAGTCTACCAAAATTACAAAAACGGAGATTGCATTGTGTATATATTAATAATTAATTATTCATTTTACTTTACTATGATGGATAACAAACACATTCACACCATAAAAATAAGAAAAACTTCATTCAATGAATTTGCAACTGATAATAAGATGGGTCATTGAAAAAAAATGTTTCTCTGTTTATTTTAAATAACTTGGAACATGAAAAAGAAATATGTGGACTTAACAACTACAAATAAGATTAAAATAGTAATGATATAAGATCAAAGTGTTAAAGAAAATAATGACAGGAGAAGGGTTTCTGCCACCGAACTCTGTCTCATGGCAAATATTAATCAATGATTGACCTGATGTTTTACTCATGAGCACTGCACCATATGATGAACTTATCACTGATAAATGTCTTTTTCAGACCATGCTGCAATCATAGTAACTCTTAAAAATGACTTTATACACAAACCATTAATAACAACCAGTAAAACCATTAGAGTACTTCTGCCCAGTAACACAACTGAACATCTATTTTCAAAAATATACACACTACTAATCAAAATTAGAGACCTTGAAATGGATCCATTTCAAACCTGGATAATATTTGTAAATATCATAGCTTGTACAATAGACAATGTAACAAGAAATCAACCAGTGCCATCAAAAGTCCAGGCTCTTGCAGATGATATTAATAAAAGAATCATGTGGAGCTCTACTACAGCAGAAGAATGCAAAAATGTAATGGCAATAAAAAAAGTATATCAAGCAGCATGTGAAACACTCAGAAAATATATAGCAATAAAAAAGATATACTTAAATCATTCTCATACCTGGTCAAGACAATATATTAGATGGGTATTAAGTCAAGCACCAGTAAATAGAGTCTCCACAGCAATAAATATGAATAATGAAATCATTATAGGCAATAACATGATGTAATCACTATTATCACACTTTAAAACAAAATTACAAAAGGAATTAAAATTTACTCCCAAACATAATTTCTTGGAAGTGAATATAATTTAAAATTTACACTTGAAGAATTTGTTGAAAGACTTGCAACAATACCAGAGTCATGTCATCCAGGGATACATGGTATACCCTTATTTGTATATAATCATTAAGCAAATTTACCTCAAAATAATATATAGCAAATTTAACAAATTTTTTAACAAAACAAATATATGTAAATAATATTATTTTTATAAAGCGCAGTCAATATTGAAATAAATGAGAGAGTGCAAATCTCTCAAGCGCTTATGACTACAACCAGCCAATCAAATCTTAAGCACTGGGACAAAGAATTTTAATATTGACTGCACTTTATAAAAATAATATTATTTACATATATTGCTGCAAATTTATAACATCAAAAAACTACTGCATAGTAAATCAAAAGATTTCACGCTGTATGTTTATAACTTGATTTCAGTTAATTAAGTGTGATGATATTTAAGATTCATGCTTTCAAATATAAGTTCTTTGGGCTGGCTTGGATATATATTAAGACAAGTAAAGAAAAGAGTGGAACCTCTTTTTTCTTATTAAAATTCTCTGTCCCAGTGCTTAAGATTTGATTGGCTGGTTGTAGTCATAAGCACTTGAGAGATTTGCACTCTCTAATTTATTTCATATAATATTCAAGAATTCTATCCAATATCTCTGGTGTCATTTACGAAAAAACAGGAAAACATGTCCACACTTATAAATCTCAGACAAATATCAATGAGTTCACTTAGTATTATGGTATTAGAATCAATGATCAAGAAAAAAATTCAATCCTATATATTGTCACAATCTCAAGACTGTAGTTCATCAAAAAGGGCTCTTCAACAGGTCAAGCAACATTTCTGTTTAAAATAGTAATACATTCAGTCAGAACTAATAATAAATATGATCCAGTTGTAGTGAAGTTAGATATAAAATCTGCATTTGATACAGTACCAATTGATCTACTAATCAATGATCTAATAAAAACATCAATAGCAACTTCATGAATATACTTGATTACAAATCTACTTCTGAGCAGGGAAATATACATTAGCCTCAATGGGAAATATTCACCATCTTTTAACCCACTTTATTCAATTCCACAAGTATGGCCATTAAGTGCCCTACTATTCATATTATACATCAATTCAATGATCAAAGTAAAACAACTATTTCATGTGTAGCATATATGGATGATATATCTGTGTTTCTAACATTGAAAAAACAAATTCCAAAATTAATAAAAATTCTCCAAAATTATACAAAAAATATAAGCTTGAATACAATATAAAGAAATCAAGTATACAGTCAATATATACAGGGTGCTATCATGAAGAATATTTCAAAAAGACACAGAGCCCTTTTTGGGGAGTTTTTCATTTTTTAAGCAACATGGTAATGTGCATACAAATCCAAAGAGAACTAATAAAAAAAACTGAAAAAGTAATCAATTTTCTCTCAAAATCTTACATATCACTATATGTGAAAGTGGCCCTTTTTAACCATTTAGTGATGACTAGAGTTTCGTACTATATCCCAATAATTATATATAGCAAGGCCTTCACATTAAAAATTGATAGCTTATATAGAAAACTATTGTGGGGGGAGGGGGAGATGTCTAAAATATCAGTTAAACAAATCCAAAATTCCCTAATGCAAAATGGATTATGATTATACACAGTAAAAAATATTTCGAATTTAGAAAACCATCAATTTAATTACATCATGCATAATGCTATTTCCTATCTTGAAGTAATCCTAAAAATCATACCAACAGACAAACCATGACCAATTACTGGTATTTTTTTAAACACTCTTCCAGTCACATTGCTAAATATCACAATTCAGTGATCTGATATGGAAAACTAAGGATAGGTGTTGGGAAATATACATACTAATCTATCCTCCATCTTCAAATTACAATAATAAACTTTTTTTAATATAAACAATTGACAAAAAAATTTAAATACTGGTCACTAGAACTAAAATGCCATGAACCCCTACTTAAACTAAACATGGAAGCATTACCAACTCTAAATTTCTTTCATTATAAAAGGAACTGCAATAACATTGATGATGTGTGCAGACGTTGCAAAAGAGAGACAGAAACTCAGTCACATATATTTTTTCTTTTCCTACATTAGATAGTATTCGGGCTGGAATTTCCAATTTATTCAAAAATAGAAAATATACTATACAAACACTCCTTTAATCCTATGTGAAAGGTAACTTTGCCCACATTAGGACCAGTACATTTACACTATTTTTACTATGTTGTACCAGATGCACGTTTATATATAATACAAACACACGGAGGCATCCAAATATTTTTTGGAACAAAATAGAAAATGCGACTACGCTCAAACTTATAAAGAAAGGACGGGAAAAAATTGGACAAAGAAATCTAATGAAAACTTGATTACATAAAATGTTCATGCTGTAAAAGACAGAGTTGAAGAATAGACACTTGAAATCCTTTAGCGCTGAACAATTATATATATATTTAGTCTATTTGTTATTAATATTTCCAATAAGTAAAGGTATAATTTTTTTTTCTGTATAAATTTGTTTATATATTTGTTTTTTTTTCCTCACGATTCTTCATGTAAATGTCAGAAGTTACCATGATGATATATGTATTTCTGTTTGTTTATCTATTCTGTTTGTACAATTATTAAGCTCAATAAAGTTCCTTTTGAAAACAAATAAATTATAGTAAAGCATTTTAAAGTTTAATAAAGTAACACGTTACTCACACACTATTAAAAAAACATTATTTATGATTGTTAAAACTCAAATAAATAATTGAAATCTAAGACTATTCTTAACAATTGTTATAATTTGTTGCATTATATTCCATCAGTCTTTTGTCTTGAATGAATTTTATTTCCTTAAATTAAGTTTTATTATTTAACGCCTAATGAAACAGTTGCTATTAAAAATCAGTCTAAAATAATTTGTTCAGTAAATTTTACAGGAAACAAGACAATATATTCATAGTTTATTAATTAACTCTGAGCTCAGACATTATCTCTTTAAAATTCTGGTATAATTACTGTTAATCTAATTTTTATATATATTTATAATAATTTGTTTTAAGATTAAATTCATCAGAAGCAAAAAATAAAATGAATTAATCACTAATTTAATTATACAAGTTTAATTTTTAAAAAAAATTGAATTGAACAAAATTAAAACATATATTTGTTATTTTTTTATGTAATGATTATTTTTAATATTATATAATAATATATTTGTTCTATAACTAATTTTTTAGCCTTTGACTATGTTTTGACTATACTATTATCTCAGTACCAGTCGGAGAGCATTGGTAACTCTAAATAAACTCAAGTACAATTTGAGGTAACAAAATTACCTGTCGATCAAAAATAACAAAATTGAAAAAGAAATAAGTAAACAATTAGAAATTTCATTAGCAATAAGCTGCTGCTTGTGTATGCCAACTTCTACACATGTACGTTATGTCTTAAATGATGAAAGTTCTTCATTCACCAACTCATAATATATACATATACATTATACATAATGAGCCTTGAACTTCGGCAGTTATGATATCAACAATATACAGACAATCAGCTGCTATTTAGTACGTGAACCATACCTGCAATGATTATGCACCCACACACACACACAAATAAACCCAATGGGTTTTTAATAAGGGTCTATTTTTGCATAATTATTTTCTCATTAGCATAATTGCTTGTTAATATACATTTATATCAGGCAAAATTCACTATATATATTGCCACACACATCAAGCTAGAGTAATCAATGGATGCCAGAAGGCTTGTGCATAAAATCCCCATCTAGTGCCTATATATATATATATAGTATATATAGTGAGTTTTGCCTGTTTTAACAACAGTTATACGCAAGTCTAAGAGGTGGTGGTCATGTAATATACATTTAAATGTATAACTGGCATATGTAGAATTTCTAGATTAGCATAATAATAATAAGATGATATTTTATTCATATATTGTCTTTCAAGTGTTTACATGATTAAATAATAAATTTTATTTACATTGCATGTATAAACAATACACACCTAGACAATCCCCCTTCATTAATTAATTTCAATTTATTCGTTTTTATCTATTTATATATTTATTATGTGCTCAGCATCACAATGAATTTAATTTTTATATTAATTTAATAATTATTTTAATATACAATAAGAATAATGTTTTGATAATATTTCAATTATTAGAAGTTTTTTTATAAATGAAACAAACACATATTTAAGTTGGATGTCAAAACAAATTTTAACCAATTTAGGTGGACATTTTTTAATCCAGTGGTAACTTTTTTCGTGTCAACTGATATCAAGATTTCTCTTGAGTGCAATGACAGAATTGTCAGACTTTAGAGTGTGCTGTACTCAGACCAATTAACTTTTGGTACTTCTGGCACTCAAATATTTTATGCACTCAAAACAATAAAGCCATTTCATTAGTGTTAATATAACTTAATATGATGTCAGATCATATGAAAAAGTTGTGCTTGATGAAAAAAAAATCTTTAATGTTGAATGGTGAATATTTCCTTTACTAGAAAGTTTTATATTTGTTACAATAAGATTTTAATTGTTCCAAATATTTTTTTATTTTTACAAATTAAAGACCAAGAATATATTAGAACTTTTAAACAATTCAAATAAAACACATTTATGTTAAATAAATTGGTTATTGGAAATAGCATTATAAATATTTTTGATGATGACTGCAGGATAGTCAAAACTGTAAGAGTAAACTTTTGGTGTAAAAAATAGTATTGTTAATTTTGTATAAGAAGGTTGGAAATGGTATGACAAGTTATATTGCAAAGAATAAATTTATTGCACTTTACTATCTTATGAAATGCTTTTCTAAAAACATTAATTAATATTGAATACAATTTTTATTGAACAAAATTCAGTTTTTAGCCCACTTTTTATATTAAAACAAGTACAATCACATTTCAAATCTTCTATGTAGAACAAATGAAAATGATGCAAAGAAGAAACATGCTTAAACATAAAAAATCAGACAACACAAAAAAGCCAATAAGTTTATATTTGAAAAACTATAGGTAGCAAAGATATGTAATCACAGGTAGTAAAAATTCATTTAATTATTTGATGATGTATCAGAAGACAAAAGACAAAATTACTTGATAAAAATAAATATTCTAAAAAGTGATACTTGTCTGAAGGTTTGTGATGATGGTATATTATTAAATATCCATACCGAATACTTAGTATTTATCTGAATGTTTAACATACCACATATAATGCTAAAAAGTGAGTTTTTTAGTTCATGTTTTTCCTGTTCTACATGGTTTTGTGTAAGGTAGAATGTCAGATTCAGGAACATTAAGCCTTCAGATCGATTCCAGTTCTAGCACTAACCATTTAATTATTTTTGTGCTTGTATAGTATAGTGCAGTGATAGAGTAATAGATGTTGGAGCATAAAGTGTTTGTATTGATTTCTGTTCCAATACTTTCAGGAGTAAAGTTTCTTAACTTCAATTACTTTATTTAATTTTTTTAAGAAATACTCCCATTAATACACAAGAAAAGTGAGGGTTGCTCTTACTTTCCATCTTGTGAAAAAATATTAAAGAACATCATTAACATTTAGATTTTTTTTTCTAAAACTATCAATGTGTTCCTTAAAGTAATTAAGGTTGAGCACTTGTTATTCTGACATCGAATAATTATGAGCTATAATCATTTAGGATGACAATTTGTGTAAGCAATCATATCTAAAGTCTATGTTAAAAAGTTAGAATCTTGTACTAAAAATAAATCAAAAATATTAAGCATACTGGAAACATGTTATATATGCTATCTTTTGGTCAGCATAGCAAATATAGCATGAGCCAAATCACATTTTCAAAAAACAAATTGCCATACATATAAATCTAAACTTGAATATTAACGCTGATATGTGGGGTCATAACATACCTTAATTAATGATTGGTTGCCAAAATTATACATTACTATCCTACATTCAATAGATTAAATACATTTAAAATGCTTTGCATATTTGAGGAATGAATAACAGTCTAGTTGTCAACCAGGATATTCCTAATAATACTTTCAACTGCCAATCACTGCATTGGCTGATAATTTACAGCCATTTGGTATTAAAAGCTATAATTTATTTTCATCTGTCAAGTTTATGAATATCTAAAATAAGATCATTTACATTTATTCTGACTCCAAAAAAACTCAACTGATGTTTCACTTGAAACTATTAGGTAACAGATATTATCTAAAAGGGAGAAGAAAATTTTGGTATTCACATCTGGAATAGACTTATTTGTGATGAATTCCACATTAAACTCAAGTGCCAAAGGTGTAAAGATATGCAAATCTTAAAATGTTTTTGAAAATAATTATATAAGTTTGAATCTGATAAAAAAAATGAGAAAGAGAAATTTGATCATTTATACCTCTATGATAAATGCTGATTTCAAGAAAATCGTACACATAGATAAGCATTTAAAATAAATCATGTATGCAAGAATAAAAATATTAAAAATGATAATAAATGAATGTCATTTATTATATGTACTGAATATCAGAAATAAAATGGAAGTAATATGAGTGAAAAGTACTAATGCTGGCTTGAAAAATAGTATGACTGTGAGCAGATTAATTAATCATGCAAAATATAAGATGGAACAGTGTAATATCATATATGCTATGGAAGGTGGTTGACTAATTGACTATTAGTAGTTAATGTGAATAAAATCATATATAAAATTTGTGTAGTAGCAAAGTGTTTTTTTTTCTATTAATACTTAAAGTCAGCATATTGTGATTTTTTACTACCAAGTTTATATTTGGAATTTTGACAATATATTAATCACAAAATTAATTATAAACACATACATTGCATGTTATAAGACTTATAGATAAAAATTATCCTAATCGATCAATTTTCTATCACATAATTTTAAAGCTTCATTGCAGTATTTAATAGACAACTTACCAATGTTATGAAATTAAGATTCCACATGGAAGACAAAAGAAAGATGTGCCACTTTTGCTTCACCCAGATACATCTGGCTAAAAAGACTAAGTATAGACATAAAATTAATGCCATAATTTTTTGAATTCTGATGGCACAGCTGTAAAAGAGATATCATACAATTCCCCATTCTGCAAAGATGTAATTGTGTCCATAGTGTCTATTTTTCCTTCTTCCAAAATAATGATAGGTTCAAAAAATGTAAAACATTCCATGGACCTATCACATTAAGCCAATAAACATCACATGACCACCATCTCTTATGCTTGTGTATAACTGTTGTTAATACAGGCCACAAAACAGAAACTAGTCTGGAGATATTGGATGAGTAAGTACTAGATGGGGATTTTATGCACAAGCCTTCTGGCATCCATTGATTACGCTAGCTTGCTGTGTGTGGCAATATGTATAGTGAGTTTGCCTATTTTAACAACATTAATCATTATTGGTTGAAAATATACAAAATGAAAGCAAGAAATAAGGGATATTTCATTGCATATTCTAAAATATAGAATACAAACGAAGAAGTAAATGCTTTGATTTTGGAACCATCGATTATAAAAATTAGTTCACAACTAAATAAAATATTTAAATATCCAATAATTAAAATAAATTTATAAAATGCAATGACTGATCAGTAAACATATTTGACTACTTTTTTACTTTTAAAAGAAGTCAAAATATATATTTCAGCAGAGAATTTGTATCATTTATTACACATTAATAAATATTATATATGTGTATATTTTTATATAGTTGAATAATACTCTTGTTTTAATCATAACTATCTTTATCATTTCTTTGCTGTAATTTCAAGCATTTCTTTAATTAATTGTATGCTTAGATGTGTGGGTATGACACTTCCATATCATTATCTAAAATTCAATTATAAAATATCATTTATCACTAAATGCTACTTTTTCATTTCAGCAGATAAAATAATATATAATAAACAATGATAAAATAATATTTAATAAATGTAAAATAATACATAATAAACAAAAACTTTGAAATAAATTTTACTATATTGAACGTATTTGAATACAAATATAATGTATATACTGAACTTTAGGTGTAATTAAAGGAAATTTGAACACAGATTTTCGAACTTCCTTCAGCTATCTGTTTCATCTTATATAACCAATACACATGACCACATGCATGTGAAAAAGATAAATAATCTCCAATATACATATTTCACACTGAACCAGAACTCATCAGTTAATCCAGATCATCATCTGCTGCACACATATATATAATCAGTGCTCCATTTATATTAAAATAGCAAGTCTTCAAACTTTAATGGACAGGCTTTAATCTTCTTCCCCCTCCAATCCTTCTGTCACGCATATTATTGAAAATCTGATGATGGAATACTTAATGTTCTTATTGATGCCAATATTGTTGTCTTAACGATATTGGCTTTTAAGCCATTCTGACCTCTTATATATAGGTCCTAAAGAATTCAGGCTGAACCTATGATATTTGAATACAAATATAAGTATATATTGAAAATATCAGTATATAAAAATAAATAATAGCTATTGCCAGGTTATGACATGACTGTGATGCTTTAAATCTGGCTATAGCTATTATTTGTTTTTATATATCATTGTTTTGACTATTGTAATCTATTTCAGAGTTTTTTGTTTTCATTTTAAACAATATGTAAATCACCAGAATTTCTAACTCTTTTTTGCATATTTTTAATATCAATGTGCTTTATTATTAGATTGCAAACATTAAATGACAATTTATGCTTGTTTTATCAGAACATATAAAAATTATGACTTTAATATATCTATATCATCATCATCATCATCAACCATTATCATTCCACTGCAGGATGAAAGTCTCTCCAAGTTCAGTTCATCTTCTTCCATCTCTAGCTTCTCTTCTCCACATCATGCTTATGCACTTTCTTATTTCATCCATTATCTCATATGTGGTCTTTTTCTAGGTTTTTTCTCTTGTAATCCAGCTTAATATTTCAATTGTCATCTATTATCATCTCTTTTTGCAATATGTTCAACTCAACTTCACTTCACTGTTTTAATCTTTTTACTAATTCCAGTAACAACTATTTATTTTTTTATATGAACATGGATGGTTGCTCACCAACATGCATTAGCCAGCATGATGAGTTTATTTACCTCCAAGTTTAATATTCTGATCGAAAATACAATACATGCATTATATATATATATGTCCACAGATGGCGTTCTACCAAAAACACCGATCAAGCGTATGTTTTGTTTACATAAATGTCAGAGTAGTATTCACTATCTCTAACTATAATTCCACTTTCAGATCATGATTTCAAGCTATTTGCTATCATCAGTGAAAGACAGGAATAAAGAAACTAGATCTAAACACAAACTCTGAGCGTTTATGAAACAATTTCTATTCAGCTTGCAAGCGTGAATTTTTTAGACACGTAATGTCTTCAAACTCAGCATAGCAAACCAGATAGCTATATGGGTCTGACCTTAGTTCAGCATCACCACATAGTAGAAGCCTCTGCAATCTATATCATTGCAAGAAAGACCTCAAAGGTACATTTATGAAAAACAAAAATGCAAGTTAAAAAACTTGCTAACGCTTGTATTTATGTCCACAGATGGCGTTCTACCAAAAACACCGATCAGAGTTTGTGTTTAGATCTAGTTTCTTTATTCCTGTCTTTCACTGATGATAGCAAATAGCTTGAAATCATGATCTGAAAGTGGAATTATAGTTAGAGATAGTGAATACTACTCTGACGTTTATGTAAACAAAACATACGCTTGATCGGTGTTTTTGGTAGAACGCCATCTGTGGACATAAATACAAGCGTTAGCAAGTTTTTTAACTTGCATTTTTGTTTTTCATATATATATAACTGATAGATTAACACCAATCCCATTTAAAAGAAACCCGTAATTTACACTTATCAAATATGACATTAGATTAGCATAAACCAGACAATCACTTTTTATAGTATAATTGTTTCACAGAATAAATACTTTTTATTAATTTTTAATGAGATACTGTTAGCCTCTCCTTGTAATGTATAAATGTCTTCCTTTAGAAATACCAAACCAAAACCCATTAATTTTAAAGTTTGAACTAATCATAATGCATACTTAAATATAAATCATATTGGCTGTTCTTTTAATCAGCACTTATTAATGATAATAATTTTTAATATATAGTAGTTAATAATCCCTATAAAGTTAGAATTTATAAAATTTATTTCACATTATTTATAAGTTTAAATTTTAAGTAAAGAATGAATAGATCTATTGATTTCGACAGACAATCATAAAAACTTTTCTTCTTACAATTCATCTGTATCTAGTCATATTCATAATCTTATATTTCTGAAAAGACAAATTAACTAATATTAAACTTCAAAAACAATAGCTGTAAACATATAAAACATATTTTTATGGTTCATAATATATATTTTGACTAACCAACATTCCAGTTAGACTTAAATAATTTAATTTAATCAACAATCATATACTACTATTTACAAAGATCGTTTTTATAAGTTAAAGCTGATTAAAAGTATAGTCCTGAAAAAATGTTTATATAATTCATATAATTTAAATATATGGCAGCAACTTATAATTAAAAACATGTATAGTTTGGTCTACACTGAAAAGACTTGATTGGTCAAAATATAATTATTGAAGTGTAAGAAAGATAAACACCAGTAATGTGATATACTTTCAGAAGCATTTATCTTCACTACATTTTAGAGACCTCTATTATAAAATTGGGTATTCAATAACCACTAAGTGTTAATGCCATTATATTCACATTCTCCAATTTAGTTCTGGCTTATAGCATTCATTGGCAATGAACTTGATCTAATTCTGGGTCTAAAGTACTTACAAATTTGAGATCATTTGACTCATAAATACAAAATGGATTATATATGACTGCTTCACATATAATTTAAGCCCAGCACTAGTTCAGTCTAGATTCAGATGACTTTTTTAGTTTATAATAAATACTTCTGGATTATACTGAAAAGAATTGTTTCTGAAAGCATATATTAAAGGTAACCAAAAAATCTTTTGAATTTTTGTTGAAATCTTTTACTTTTAATGTACAGTTTGGTTTTGTCGTAAAATAAGTATAAAATTATTTTTGTATATGTTGGGGGAAGTAATTCATGTGTATTAAAAAGCAGTGCTTTAACATTTTGTGCTGAATTTATAAGAAACGTATTGCTTTACTTTTTATGTATGTGATATTATTTAATTAAAATAATATTGGAGGTAAGTATATTTTTAACAATTATTTTTGATGACTTACAATTGTACAATAGCTATATCTGCATCTTGTCTAGAACTAAGATTAAAAACATAAGTCAGAGAATATATTAAATATAATAAATACTACAAAAATACTTTTTAAATATCTTTTATTCTTCTAAATATATTTTACGGATTATAAAAATTTGTAACAAACAAAAACATCTGTTACATTTTTCTTCAAAAATAGTAACAATTGATTAAAATTTACTTGTAACAACAATGCATAAACATCTCAAAGTGAAACGTATAAACTATAAGAAATTAAGATTTTAATATTATTTTTAGTCTTCATATATTATAATGCATAAAATCTAAACTAATAATAAATGTAGTGGCTTAAAAGCAATCAAAAATTCACTACCAATTAATCTATTTTTAAGGTAATTGAGAAGGCTGTATTATATCAAATACTTTCACGGTTATATGATGAAAATAGACTTGTTTGGGTTATAGCGGATATTACATTTTTGTTTGAAATTTCCAATGTTTCGATGAAATAACATTCAATGTCAAGGTCAAGTTTCATCAAAACTTTGTTAGAGAAAAAATATACTCATGGTATAACCCAAATAAGACTTTATTTTCATATATATATATATTAAATAAAATAAAGTCATACATCACATCACTTAACTTGATAAGCTTGTATTTTATAAAATAAAATAATGAGCATGTTAATAGCTCTAACCAAGCTTTATTGACTAATGCCACAAGAGAAAGCATTTAAAAACCTTTATCTAGAAACATCCCCATTCTCAACTGGTTTCAAGGCATTGACTATCCTCAGTGAGGTGCTAAGATATTTAAGATACTAGATCTAAAATACCAACTCAATGCCAGCAGTTATCTGATACTTAACTATTAAGTAGGAAATCTGAAATTTCCAGACTCCTATAAATCTTCAAATATAGCTATATAACCTAAATAGTCATGCATGATACATGACTTGATCTTATTTACTATTATAATTTTGCTTTTAAGTATTAAATGATGTTATATTGCTAAAGTTATTAATATATGGTATGGCCAAAGAGTTTTCAGACACATATAGCAATTTAAGTTAGATATCTGGATTTGAAAACATGCAGGTGTCTAAAAATTTCAGATTTTCTACTTAAAAGTTAAGGATGAGATAAGTCCTGACCTTGAGTTTATATTTTAGATCTAGTATCTGAAATATCTTAGCACCTTGCTGAGGATAGCCAATAGCTTAAAACCAGTTTGGGAATTGGGGAAGTTTCTAGATAGAAATATTTAAATGCTTTCTCTTTTGGCATTTATCAATAAAGTTTGGTTAGAGCTATTAGCATGCTCATTATTTGTATATATATATATATATATATATATATATATATATATATATATATATATATATATATATATATATATATATATATATATATATATATATATTGTAACATTTTCCACATTTTTCTAGATTCTGATAGACCTTTTTTTACTCACTATAAAGTTAAAGTTAATCAAGCTATGGATAAGAAAATATCTTGTTGGTATTTCAAAAAACATAGCTATATTTACTGACTAACTGGCCTACTATTTATTGTGACTGGAATTGCCGACAAAGTTAGTTTTAATTTATAAGAGAGCACCATAGTGAATAGACTCCTAACTTCCCCATATTCCACAATTTTGAGATAAGTTACTAAAAAAATCAGGGTTATAATTTCCGGTAACTTTATTTATTTTTTTTTAAAGAATATTATTCCCAGAGCTTAGTTAATAACTATTAAATAGAATGGCAAAGGTAATTTCTTTAATTAAATATTAATTAACTAACATTCACAACATCTAATATTCAAATTAGAAATGTACAAAGAAAATACTAAATCAATACTAAATATTTTATTAAAATCTATTAAAAATATTTTTACGAGAATTAGTAAAGAAAAAATTGAAAAAAAAACACACTAATCCAAATACTATTAATCAGATGAAAAGTTATTGACGCATTTAAATTCTTCTAGCTAGTTCCTTGAAATTTTGAAAATCAGTCACAATTGGTATTATCTTTCCTGGTTAACATTAACTGGAATTAAAGTCACAAATTAGGAGTAAATAATCTTAACTTACTGGTAAGATTGTATCAGTTCTTATAATATACATGTTTTCTTTTGGGATCACATGTTCCTTGATATTTAATTGATCTCTCCTGCTGGCATCTGGCCTGTTCCATAGCTGGAGCAAAAATCTCGATTGCAATGGTGTCTTCATTGCAAAGGACTGTGCTCATAAGGCTTTGTTTCCTTTCTTGCATGATGGCTTCATTCTGCAAGTGAGTAGTGTTCTTGTGAAAATGCATTTTACTGCACAGGTCACCCTTTGTGGAAACCTCCAACTCTAAAAACTCATAACCAGAAGATAAATGAAAAGACCTAGATCAAAGTTGTCCTCTTCTTTTTATACCTCGATTGAGTTTTGAAACTTCTGCACATGTTATTATTATCATGACACTTAGGTTTATAATCTTATGCATTTATTTTTAACTTTCTATAACAAAGTTCTTTTTTTAGTAAATCATTTCTGCCATCTTTAATTAGAGTTAGAAAGATTTTCTTGATGGTAATTCCTTTTGCTTATCTGGATTAATAATCTGCATGCCTTTTTTTTTATTCTTTCTAATTTCAACTTTTATTAAATTATAGATAAATAATTTGAAACAAAAAGAATCAACTCTCATTGTATATTTTTAAAAAAATTACATAAACTAAAAAAAAATTAAAACTGCTTTAATTTAAAACATCTTTAAATTTACTTTTTTTAGCACTTAAATATTCTCAAATGTCAATATATTTGGACCGTCTATTTGTAAATAGTACAATATACATATATATATATTGTACCCTTTTCTATAGGTCAAGAAATAGTTATAATGGTCAATTACTAAAAAAAATTTAAATTTGAGAATATATTTATTGATGTATTGAATATATTAAATTTATAGAGTCTGTAAAGTGCAATTTAAAGCTAAAGCAAATACCTGATACGTAAAATCATTTAAAAAATTAGTTAAATAAAGAGTAAAGAATTGCTCATATGGTTGTAAAAGCTGGCCATATTAAAATAACACAGCTATCAGTAATAAAAATGTATTTAATAAGTCAATTTTAATAACTTTAAAACTTAGAATAAATTAATATTATATAGTATTTAAATTTATAAACTATATTAAATAATAAAAATTAGTGTAATGTATTTGAATAGTAAATATTATGATGTTGAGAATTGTATTTATTTCTATATTTTTTCTAAATTATTTCTTCAAAATTTCATATAAAAATTTTATATAATATAAGTGCAGTAAATTTATTAAGACAGACAAAAATAGACAAAACACCGGAAACGATTACGTAATTGTCTGGAATATTTTATACAAGCACTTGTTTCAATTAATACCAATATTTTAAAGTATTTAAATAATATTATAGTAGAAATGGATAGAATTTATTAAACATCATAATAAAAATAAGTAGTGAATAATTTTATTAAATATTGTTTTGAAAATTATTTTAAAAGTATTTAAATTGATTTAAATATAATAATTAGTTTTAAATAATAATTAGATAGTGTTTAAGTGATACATTATCAGTTTAAAACTTTAGAAAACTATTTATAAATCCAAGTAGGATTGACCAATAGTAATAGAGCTTGGCAGACTCCCAAAATCGCACCAATTAATTGTATAATCGAGGAGAACAAGAATTGACAGACTCGAGTGAAGAGGTAAAAATTTTGAGCTCTCTAATAATTTCTTTTCTCCAATTTATTCAATTTTTCAATATAATTCTAATAATATCATTAGAACAAATTAACTGACAATTTTAAGATCATAGAGAGAGTCTTAAAATAAATAATTTTAAAGTTTTCATAAATTATGTATCACTAACTTAATCAAACCTGCCAGTGAATTCTATAGAAGTACAGTCGGAATTTTCAGTAAAAAATATGGATAGATTCTTTAAAACCAGTTTTAAAGTTTATAACATTTCAAAATTGTTTATATTGTTCATTGATACCGCTTATATAGTGTATCCAAAGGAAACTGCTTTTACGCGTGTAATATAGATGAAAAGACATTGTGCGCAGAGTTCAGAAAGAGAATAAAATATAAAAATCATTATGATTCATCTAAGAATAAATGGACAAATATAATTCTAAAATTAAAATTATTGGAATTGCTTTCTTTAAGATGACCCAAAAAAGAAGTATACTCTAGAAAAAAAAAAAAAAAAGTTAAAGATCAAAAAATAATGTACATAAAATTAAGAATGAATGAAATAAAGCTTGCTAAAGAGAAATATTTGTATAAAGAAAAATACAGAAGAGGAATATAAAAAATATTGGATCCATAAAACGCAATTGGTACCTAAAGTATTAAATATTCGTAGTCTAATTAAAAAGGAGAAAGATGCATCAACGCGCCGAGGGAATATTTGCCAGAACATTAAAAAAAAAAAACTTCGAGGGATATCTAACTAAAATATATTTTAATAATCTGATGCTAAAAGCTAAAATTAAAGATCGTCTAAACAAATTTATTAAATGAACCAAGTTATTTTAAAACTTTGAGAGTCATAATGGAGAACATTCAGATAAAAGAAGAAGAGTAATATTATGGGACTAAACAAGATTTACCATCAGAAAAATATTTAATTATGGTTTGAATTATTTTTATTATTATTATAAGCATTAGGTTTCAGAAAACAATAGGGAAACAAAATACATTAATTTTGGTATATATAATATTATATGAAATATGTTTGATTTTGAATGTTTTTTAATAAAATTGTATGTGTGTAATTGTATATTTGCGATGCTCAAAGGAAGGAAAAGAAGCCTACTGCAAAGCCTAATCCGAAGATAACAATTGTTTTTTTTTTGGTAACATTTATAATTATTGATGATATAATGTATGTTTTATTTATTTAGATCAGCCGAAAATTGAATGAATGTAGTACAAAAGTTTTATTATTATTATTATTATAAAATGCATTTAAAACAACACATTGAAACATTTTGAGATGTGATTAGATTTTTGAAAATATGCATACGATAGTCATTTTATTTGTTGATAAATAATAATTTAATATAATCGATGATTATATTACATTTTCTATTGATTTTTCCTATTGGGATGTTTGAATATTGTTTTAACAAAAATGTAGGTAATGAACATACAGTGTTATAAAGCGAGATAAATTATTCTTAAGGAATAGAGAAATGATTTTCATATTCGCGAATCTTGTTTGTTGTTTTTTTAAAAGTTGTTTGTATTTATCGATGTTTGATATAGTGAAAATCTAGAGAGATAATTTAAGTAGTGACTTGGGAGTACAGGGGTGATTTGGAAACCAAGATGATGTATGAAAATCTAGGATGATACAGGGAATGAAAATAAGTAGTTTTGTGAGAGAATCAGCATAGTTAACATAGCCCTATGGCTGATCCACATTTCGTTTTATAGGTGATAATCAGCATAGTTAACGTAGCCCTATGACTGATACACATGTTGTCTTGGACAGTGTTATTTTATATTTCATGTGAGTTGCCTTGATGTTTGGTAAAGCTGAATAAATAGCTGCCACATCACTTTCTTATCTTAAGGGTTAATAGACAATAAATGTCGAACCTGTTCACACTGTTCCATGCATTCTTGAAGTACATTGAAAACAAGTTATCCATCTTTCTTCCCAATATCCTATACATCTTTCGCTATCTTAATTTGTATTTCGTGCTACTACATCGTATATGATAGGTTTTATTGAAGGGAAAACAATAGATATTTTAGAACGTATGTTAGGATTTTACTTGGAATAAGAATAGTTAAGAGTTAACTAAGAATAGATTATAACCATTGAAAGAAAGATACAGATGTCCTAAATAATGGAAGAAGTTATAGAATCATTTTAATTTAGAAATAAACTATAATTTTTTGTAAAAGTATATCAAATGAGAATATACAAAATATTAAAATATATTTTCACGCTCTTTTTATTATTAATTATATTTTAAAGAGATAAGTGTTGCATATTTAAAAATACTATAACACTCGATAATTATTATCATATATTTGAAATTTTAACAGGGTGATATTTAAACACATTATAATATTATACAGGAGTATGGCTTATGCAAAAACGCATTATAATTTATATGAGCATGGGAGAACAAACATTAGGGTTAATCATAATATTTAATAATATGTTGTGCAATTTGTTTAAAGTAACAAGAAATGTAAATTTTCTTTTTTTAAGACCATATTGATTATAAAGTGTGACGTTATAAAATATTGATCCACAAAAATAATTTAGAATATTGTAAATTTAGTATATTTAAAAGGTAAAAAATGTTGTTACCCATAAGTAGTTCAAATAAATAGTGTGATAAACCTAAAGAAAATAACTAAAATAATTTTTAAAATGTATAATGATTGGATTAACTATAAAGAAGTACAAAATTGTAGAATTAACATTTGTCATGTGTAAGGAAAGAAGGATATCCGTTGTAAATAAGATGTAAATAGATTTGTTTTTATTTTTACTTAAATTTATTTGATGTTAATAAACTTTGTTAAATTTGTTTTATTAAAACTTGTGTCTGGGTATTGTTTTCACTACATCATGGTACAAATTCACAGAATGTTTTCACAACCACTGAAGTACATTTTGCACAAAAGATAACTAAAAATATGTTTAATCTTAATTATTATTGATGTTCTTATAATTAAGTAATTATAAAATTGCATTAAGTTATTGGTCATAAATCCACTATCCTAATATTTTGATAAATTATATGCTATTAACTGCCACTTACTTTATTAATTAGATTATCTAAACACTATCACTTCTTAGTTTACTTTATTGTTTAAAGACAAAAGATGATATTGATATTGATTGATTTATTATGGTAATAAATTTGCAATAAAAAAAATTTATACCAATTTGATTAAGTAAGAAAGATTGTAATCATTATTGTTATTAATTGCAGTGTAGTAGATATGGCATAAAATCCCTTACCATGTGTGCTACCGCATTTTGTTGAAGTATAAATAAAGATTAAGAACCTGAGATTATAATTTATTGAGCTAGATGATGATTATTATTATTAAAGATAACAGAATTAATATTATAGTTATTAAATGAGTTTTAGTAAGTAGACGTTGCGAAAGTCATAAGAATATTATGTAGTTATTAATTGAAATAATAGTATAAAGGGGGGATAGTGTTCTTATGCCATTGAGGTGGTATCCTGTGGGATATTGGCTCAATGTGATCTACCTTTCCAACTCGTATTTCCACTTCTCGTCTCATGAATACATTAAATGTTTATGTTAATTTACTTTAAAACAGAACCTAAGTTAATTTTAAGAAATTTGAGCTAGTAAAACATTTTTTAATTTAATATTTAATTATTAGAGCTAGAACCTGGTGATGTTAAATATAGTAATCTATTTATTTGTAAGTGGAGGTACGAGGTCGACGGCAGGCACCGTTAGAGAATATATATAACTACAAATATTTACAATGCCAACTGTCTGTAACAGTTGAAGTGACAAACTCCAAAGACCTTCAATTAAATAATTACTTCAGCAATGCAATCAACTCAGCTGATTTGCCATTCTTTCTTTTACTTGTAGTTTTTAAAAAAGTTTTTCATATATAATTTTGGTTATTAAATCACTAAATAACATATAATCACCATTCTTATGCATACACAAGTTGATAACACAGAAATAAAACTCTCCATACAGTAGCACCACTCAGTGCAAGCTAGAATAATTGATGAATGCAGAAAGGTTTGTGCATAAAATCCCTATTACTCATCCAATAACCCCAGACTAGTTTCTAGCTTATGGTTTTCATCAGTGAGGAGCCTTGTATTTGGGAGCATTATCCAATGCAATCCTCCAGCAGCCACCTTTTATCTTTTTAGTTAACTACACAGCTTTGAATCCTAAATGAAAACATAATAATGTTTTCAATTCACCCTTTTTTCTTGCATAGTCATATAGATCTGAACTCAATTCAGTAACTATATATTTTTAAGTATTTGTTTTTTTAATAACTACAGTTCCCATAATCCTATTGTGCAGGATTGGTATTACACTACTAAACATCACATACCTCTGTGTGATTTTGTTTATATGGTAATAAATGACCATTTTGCTATTATAAAAGTTTAATTAACCTTTATAAATCAATTAATTGAACTGACTTACTGTCTCTAGCTAGCAGAATTTAGAATGTGTCATATTAAATGTTACATGCAATATGAATGATTTTAGCATTTTAAAAAAACATTAAGAAACTTAGTTAATTTCTAAAAATAAGTATATATTTTTTTATACAATACACTCATGATAAATTGAGAATTGTATTTTGGATATACTAAAATTTCCAGAATGATTTTTTTTTTTAAAAATCTTATTCTAGGACTCATACTAAGTAATTTATGGGATAATCATCATTACAGGTACAATAAACATTTATTTGTACTGGAATATTTTATTTCTGAAAATAAAACTAAAAATATATCCCTATCTTTAAACTTAAGCTCATGACATATTAACATTGTTTAAATTAAGTCGTTTTTTTTTAATTCTATTAATTGAAATTTGACCCAAAAACTTGTATCTAGGAAATCTGCACCTCTACAAAGGCACTAAACTGCATAGATATAGCAAAACTATAAAACCTATAAACAAAATAAACATATTTTTGTTAACTTATTTGATGTATATTTCGAGTAATTTCTAATAATACTCAAAAGATAATTAAAAATACAGAGATACTAAATTTGACTCTGTAGACAATTATATTTATTTTAATGGAAATGATAGAAAAGCATCAACAATTTAACCAAGTCAAAGTTGATCTATCACCCTCATTATATACAAATAACAAAGCAAAGATAGAAAGAAAAAAAAAAGCTAAAATACAATAAAAAAAAAAAAGAATTGAATCAGAATTGCTTTCTTAAAAAAGCACAAATAGAGAAGGGAAAAATAAGTTAAAAAACAATATAAAATGGATTGAATCAGAACCTTTTTGCTTGTAATTATATGATGAAAAAGCAGATAGATATATAAACAATCCAATTAGTACAATCACCTCAGAGAGATGATTAATGATATATAAGAATCATGACAATAAAGCCCTGCACTAGCCTAAGTACCTAACCATAGTAGAATAAAAACATGGAACATAAAATGGAAAGAATATAATAATCATTAATTTATTCATAAATATCAGTAATAATTATTAGTGAAATAAATTTAAAAGATAATAATATTTGCTCATTATTTATTCAGACATAATCATATTTAATGTGCAAGTCTAATTGCATATTATATGAACAACTTAGATGCCTGTTTAATATAAACTAATTGTCATTCTTTAACACATTGTATAATTAATTTTAAAAGTGATGAATTATCCTTTTCATTTTTAACCGTCATTAATCCATAGTAGCAGAAACTCTCTATTCTGTATCTGCAATACCTTTTCACCACTACACATAAAAACTTTTCATATCAACCATCCATCTCACACATGGCATTTGGGGGGGGGGTCTTATATATAGTCATAATTAATACATTTCCCAAAAATCATCATATTTATGTTAATTAATTTAATTTATGAATTTCTTTACATGCTCGAATTAAAATAGTAGTTCTCGAATAGAACTATAAATACCAATTCTCTTATATAAAATATGTAATTGGAGGGTATTTGAACTCACACTTTTAAGCTCCCTTTAGAAATTATTGGAGAGAATTCCTTACAATCTTTGTATCTGTAAACAGTGTTTGTTTTCACAGTTAAATGATTAAATTATTATGATAATACTATATAAAAGTCACTAAATACATAATAATTCTAAAACAAAAATTCCACAGATATTTATTATGACATATGGGAGTGCATGATTGGAAAAAAAAAAATGTCAAAAACGTACATTTTATAAGATAAATATTGAAGATATTATGATTAAGCTTAAAGATTTTTTGTTTATGATAATTTATTATTGTAAGCTTTTTTTAACTCTTAATATTGTAATATTTAAACAGCATTAAACTGTAGCACATGCGCTTTGCAGATTTTAACTATAAATGACTGAATACTAACATTCTATCTTTTCCAAAGACTTTATCATGTGTTTGAAGTGTTAGTATTCAGTCATTTATAGTTAAAATCTGCAAAGCGCATGTGCAACAGTTTAATGCTGTTTAAATATTACAGTTTATAAACATCGCGCTATATAAAATAATTGATTTATTAATTCTTATTATTGAAAATTATTTTGAATTTTGATGAGACCTAATAATTTACATCATTATAATGAAAATTTAATGTTAATAATTAATAAGGTGGCTGCTAATAGTTGTTTATTACCTTGAACTTTTTTAAATGTTTATTGCTATTTTAAAAGCTTTTATTATTTTTTCTTTTAATTGAAAACAATTAAAATTATTACAGAATCACAACCATTTGAAACATGCAAATGTTTATCAATAGCCATAAAAATTATCTGCGTATCTATACAAAAGACGTCTCTATACATGTGTTTTTCTAAGGTAGTCGGAGCGATTTGATAAATAGAGAAATCAAAAATATCCTTCATTCACTGAAGTGGTAATTTTCTATTGCTTATTGGTTTTTTTTTTTTTAAAACAATTTGCTGCAGAATTTCAGTTTTAAAACTGCACTATAAACTGTAAAAATCTTCAGTATTATTAAGATAGAACTAAATATGAATTTCAACATTTTTAGTATATGTAATTTATTTATAGATATAGTGTGCATACTTTATTCTTTATTGAATAGAACTTAGTTATCCAGAATACAAACATATACAATTTTAATAATTTTAAGATTTTTTTTTTCTCATGTGTCATAGCATCAGCCAGGAAGTGAACCCACTAACCCAGGACAACTGCTTGTAAAGCAGCCATCGCTGACTTCTCGACCACCAATGCTTGTACTTTTATGTTGAACATTTATCATGTTTCCTCTTGTTGAATTGTTAATTTTTTTAAAAAAACTCAGAAACCTTTTTCAAATGCTTTCAAATGTGCCCAATAATGCACAAGTGTGTAATAACATACAGGTGTGTGATAATGTATAGGTTAGTATGGAACATAATGTTTTAGATTTATATAGTATCTTTTTTAAACCAGTAATGCCTAAAGAATGTAGTGAAATGTATTTGGAAAAATATAAATAAATGTTTGAATTATTTAAAAAAATATTTAACAATTCAACTAGATAATGGAAGCAATCCAACATATAACTAATTATAATATTTAATACACCCAGGACATTATAAGTTAGGTAATTGCGCATTAAATCAATATTTATTTTAACTTTTTTGAAAATTTCAAGAGCCTTACTTTAGTTTCATTGGAGAGCTAAAAGTTCATGGATAGAAATTTAACTCTTTCACTTTTAGATGTCCTCCCAAGCTCAAACCATTTAATTACCTTTATGTTTAATCAAAATAAAAAAAAATCAAGTATTAATAATAATAAAAAGTTTTATAGCTGTACATTACAAAACTTAAAAGCAATACATTACAAAACTTAAAAGCAAATTTCTGTATGTAGTATCATAGACTTCTAATTTTAAATCAGACATTTGCCTTTTTCTCTCATGTCATTTTATCTTCGGATTTATAAGCAATCGGAATCCATATGGTTACGATGATTGTCTTTTTTTTCATGTGTCAAAGCATCGGCCGGGAAGCGAACCCGCAAACCCGGGACAACTGCTTGGAAGACAGCTGTGGTGACCACTCGGCCACCAACGCTTGACAATGAATGTCTTTTTAATTTTATGTTTGTAAATTATTTATCAAATCCTTCATAAGTCAAAGGATTAGAACAGCATCAACTTGTTAATAATCTCATTATCTATTATAACTTCAAACTTTAAATAAATGTTTATACTCATCTTTTACGTAATTGCTATGTTCTTTAATAATTTGGATTTTTGTCAGATTTATTGAATCTCATCTTTCTTACTTTCATATCTGTACATAAACTGCTCTATAATATATATGGATAATAACTTTATTTCAAAGACCCTCTTTCTTTTATGCTGACTATAGTCCGTCTTGAAAAAATACATTTTTTTTTTAATCTGCATTATTTTATTCTCACAATTTTACTCTCTCTTTATAGTTTTTCCAATGATGCTGAGTTGTGATTCTTAAAGTTTCAATATAATTCTAAAAAAAAATTTTTTTTTAATAAATATTTTGATCAGATCAAAATAAAAAAATTAATATAAACAATTTAAAATAATAGTCTATAAAACACATATAATCAAAACTATCTATTACCTTTTTAAACTTTCAGAAACTTTTCAATTCTGATTTCTCATTCGGACAATTCTAACTTTGATTCTTTAAAATAAGACTATATTTAATCTACTTTAAAATATATTCCCAATTTTATTAAATGATAAAACTACTTAACAAGTATACATCTATTGAATTATTTTTTAATAATAATAGTAGATTGTAGATTTATAGTTGGAAGGTGGGTCTAAGTGTGATTTAGGTAATGCTAAAATAGTAAACTTTGAATTCAAAATTTCAGAACTGATTTGTTGTTGAGTAATATAAATTTAAAAAGTATATCAGCTGTGATTTCAATGCAACTGTTGTTCTCAATCTCTATTACAGTTACTCAAAAATCACATAATCTTTCAAACAATTTACTATAAGATGATATGCCATTCTGTGTTTTCATCAAACTACTAGCATTTAATTATGTATTATTTTAAATATATAAAACTGATGCATTAAAAAGAATTGAATATCTCAAATTTTGTAAAATAATTCATAAAAGAGGTGACAAGGATATAAAAAAATATAACCATGAACTAAGGAAGCTATAGAAGAGAATAAAAGTCTCAAGATTGTAAAACAACATTTTAGTATTGGTAGAAAACTTATATCTGCAATACAAAAAATGATAGAACTGTTAATAAAAGGAGAAATGACATTATAAAATAGGTAGAAGAGTTCTGTCAAAAATTATGTAATAATAAAGAACAAGTACCTCAAACAACTATCATGTCTTCTGAATTGCCTATGATTTTAAATGAAAAAGTGAGACATGCAATTAAATTTATGAAGAAGGGGAAAACTCCAGGTAATGATGGAATTATAATCAATATCTTAAAAGAAGCATGCGAAACAATAGAAAACTTTTTGATAAACTTATATACCAAATGTCTAAATGATAAAGATGTAACATATGATTGGAAGAATTCAGTATCAATATTAATATTTTAAAAAGATGATAAATAAAATATTAGAAATTACAGATCTATCAGTCTTAGGTCAGTTTTATACAAATTTTTACAAGATAACTACTACTCATCTACAGACAACTTTTGATTTCAACCAAACAAAAGAACAAGCTGGATTTAAAGTGGTTTTAATACAATGGATTATACGCAAGTATTGACAGAAGTTATAGAAAGGGCCAATGAATATGAGTTGCCATAATGTTTTGGATTTGTAGATTATGAAAAGGCATTTCTTCAGTGATTGAAGAATTGGACATGTTCTGAAGAATATTTATAAAAGAACAACTGCTACAATTGGAGTACATAATGATACTAAGATGGTTAACATTGATAAGGGTATAAGACATGGTGATTCCATATCTCCAAAACTTTTTACAGCAATGCCGCAAGAAGTATTTTGTGGATTAAAATGGAAAACTAAAGGAATTGAAGTAAATGGAAATTATTTAAGTCATTTAGATTTTGCAGATGATGTAGTTGTTTCTGCAAATAATGCTTCAGAGTTTCAGGAAATGTTGCAAGATTTATCAGATAAAAGTAAGAAAGTGTGACTAAAAGTAAATGCTAAAGACTAAAGTAATGTTCAATGGATTTTCTCAAAAGATGAAAATAAAGATTGATAAGGATGAGTTAGAAGAAGTTAACAACTACAAATATTTTGATCAGATTATTACTACAGATGGAAATATAATGGATGAAATTAATCATAGAATTAAACTTGGTTGAAGTGCTTTTAGTAGAAATAACTTAATATTAAAAGGAAATATATCTATGTGTTTGAAAAGGAAGGTTTTTTAATAAATGTGTTTACCAGTTTTTGCTTATGGATCTAAGACTTGAACACTTAATAGAAGGACAATACAGAGACTTCAGACAACTCAAAAAAGTATGGGAAAATGCATGTTAGGAGTAACTAGAAGAGAATGAAAATGCAATACATGGGTAGGAGAACAAACTGGTGTTATTGACATCATTGAAAGGATTAAAAGACTGAAGTGGAATTGGGCTGAACATATTATTCATTTTCTATTGAACTTAAATTTTAAAATATTTAATACAAAATTCAAGATTGAATAAAGACAAATATAAATCAGAATTGGTTAAAGAAAGTTCAACAATATTCGATAAGCATATGACATGATTTATATAGCTGAAATTACAAAAGATTTTTTATTAGAAAAATTAAAGAACAAAGAAAAAACTTAGATTATAGTAATTAAAAGGACAGATTATAATAAGTGGGTAAGCATCTTACTTCAAATAAATGTGTAGAAGAAGTTGAAAGTTTTTGATCTTTTTAAATCATTCACTAACAACAGAAGTGTGAATATGAAAGAGTTTCACTGGAGACAATTACTGTATTTTAAAGACAACCTCTTATTATCAGATAATCTAGAGAGTTGAAGAACATTTTACATCATAAATGGAAGTTGTAATGTAGATAAAGATTGTTTTTACTTTTGAATGAAAAATATATACTGTCATAATAATAGATTAAATACTATCGATGTACACACTGGCTGCAAACATACTTAAGATATACATATCTTTAAAAGAAAATATCAGAATTTCTCAAACTATGATATTTTTGTAATTCTATGGAAATGAAAATAAAAAAATCAAAATTTAATTGGAAATGTATTGTGTCCAAGAAGACATCACATGATCGTAATTTTTTCATTACTATCACTAGAAATTCTTTTATCTCACTACTTTTGTGACAGCTTGATAAATGTCAGATAGTAGCACTTTAAAAATACCTATCATGGATTGTCATATCCTAATATTCTCAAATAGGCTTCTAACTTATGGCTTTCATCAAGAAGGAACTTTTTGAATTTTTGAACAGTGCACTTTGGTACTTTTGAATCTAATGTTCTATTTCTGTAGCCATCATTTTTTTAATTTTTGTTATATTATTAAGCTATTATTTCTTAGCAAAGAATAAGATTATAAAAAAACTAAAATCACCATAATTTGTAAAAACTGAACCAGTTTCAGATCTATATAACTATGCAAGAAAATTGACTTGAATTAAAAAAAATTGCATTTTTTTTTAATTTGGGTTGGTAATTTAATAGTATAATAAAAGATAAAAAAAAATGGATTGCCTAATAAAAAGGTGCATTAAATCCAAAAAGGCCAAGTGTACTAATCAAAATCCAAAAAGCTACTAACTGATGAAAGTCACAAGGTGGAAACACTACTCTTAGGATATTTAATAGGACAGCATGTGATAAGACCGTATTAAGCACCACCATCTTGCATTTATTGAATAGAAACATTTGCTAAATATATTGTTGCTTTTGTATTGCAATGCTTATGAAAGATTTTGAAAATTCTATAAACAGAAAAATATGAGAAGTGAATTATTGATCATATTAAATATGTTTCTTCCTGGGGAATATATAACTAGATTGAAGTTGTCCTATTTTGATAATGTAATGAAGTTATTGGAGACTTTGGAAAATAAAATAAAAAAGATGATCAGCTATAAATTTAACATATTATATTAACACAGTAGTGACCTAAAAAGTCAAACTGATAATTATTCATTCTGGAGAAACATTATTAATATAGTCATATTAATCTATGATCTGTTAAATTTGTTATTCATGTAACTGCCCTTATAGTGCAATGTTATTTTACTATTATTATAATATAATCCATAAAGTATCATGGTTTGGAGCATAGATTAATACAACTTTCTTTATATCAATCTTTCCATCTAATCAAAAGCTTGCAATTGCCAATTTAATAACAGCAGACCATTTAGTTTAAATAACAAATGTACATGAGGGGCAGGTGACTTGTGGTCAACATGGGTAGGATGAGAAGGTTGGCACTAAGGTGGAGCTTAAGCATTCTATCATCAGATTTTCAATGAAATGGATGGCTGAAGAGTAGTGGGGTCAAGTGGTTTGAAGCTTATCCATTAAAATATGAAGATTGGCTATCTTAATATAAGCTGGGCTTTCATTGTATATATGTGTGGAGATGATAATCTGAACCAACTGACAAGTGCTGGTATAGCACGAAATACATATATTGATTATTTATCTTTTCGAAATGTGTGTGATCAAATGTATCAGCAATATGAGATAGCATGGATAGTTGATGGTCATGTGATAGTCTGAGTTCAAACCCTCTATATATTACATATATTAGTGCAGTATGAAAGAGTCTGTACTGTAAAAAAATTCATATTTCAAAATAACCAATATTATTATTTCCGTGTGCATTAAAATAATAAAAAAACACACACAGGTTAGTTTATTTATCTCTCAATTTTCTAAATCTAATTAGATCATAAGTAATATTCTAGTTAATAACTATGGGTATTGCAAATCCTTTGATTTGTTTGTTTTCCTCCTTTGATAACAACTAAATACAAAGAAAAGAAAATGACTTTTTAAAATACTTAATTATATTTTCACGTACTAAAAGTTTTTCTTAAAGTTCTTTATGTTATTAATTTCTTTTATTTTTGTAATCATTCTTCATCACACTGCTCTTTAAAATTACCTGTTTTAACAGTTGATCATTTACATTCTTATTATAGTTACATTACTCTCATTTAGATTTGTTCATAATAACATCTAAGTCCAGGTAAAAGCTTTTAGTTATTACTTTCTATTTTTATCCTGTGTCGCACATCTATTTATATACATTTCAATAGAAAAAACACAAACAAAAAATTATCATATTCATGTATATATATGCATGCAATGATCAATGACATTACAATTTGGATTTTAGCATCCATTTTTTAATTTACTCCTATAATGACTTGGGCATCCACAAGATAGAGCAGTTTGAGTTCAATCCCAATACTTTTCTAAATCACAATTTTTTGCTTCCTATATATTGTGCCAGTCAAAATCATGTATTTATTCAACAAGACCAATAATCCAAGCAAGAATACCTTGAATCCAACCGTGCACAAGATACAGATGTCAGGGCAAGAGTGAATCCTAACCTATTTTCCTGAACTATTGCCTCTCTGACTAATGGATAATGTTTGTGATGACACGAGCAGTGCTTGATTTTATTCCATCCCAGCTGGAGGTCATGGTTCACAAAGAGACTCAAAATAATAACTGGTTTATATAAGAAATTAATGGTTTAGTGAATTGCAGAATGGTACAGATGTGATTGGATATTGATTACTAATGGTTTGAACTGTAATAATTGTAATTCTTTCTGGCAACATTACAAAGAAGTGTGTTTAAATCAAAGAAATATTATAAATAATAGAGTAATTAACCTTAGAGATTTGGAGTGATGACAAACTAAGTTAATTTAAAATAATAATATTATAGGAATTTATTAAGGAATTGGTTATTGTTATACAAAATAATTCGAGTTATGTTTATACAACTAGGTTATTTTCTTGAATTCATTTTGATGCGGTGAAATGCAAGGCATTTGACAACAAAGTAAAAGTTTGTTAATTGGTCTGCCAAGAACCAATCAGCAATACATATTATTAGCCCTCTTTAAAAGATTACAAATAAATCCATTTTATATATAAATATAGAGAGATAGATAACAAGATATGAAAGCTGTGCATTTATAATACTATTACATTTAAATCAGTTGTCTCTACTGAGTGTGGAAAGCAAGATAGTTCATTTTAAATAAATTAGATAATCATATTTAACTGGTATTGGTTTGTGAAGGATGTGCCATCATGGCAGAGAGCATTTCAGGTTTGCTAAATAAAGATATAAAATGATGAAGGCAGTATCCTATTATAGATTACAACAAAAAATGAGGTCTGTTACTAACCTCTGGGTGGCTTTGCTAAAAGAACTCCCTGGTGTATACAGGTAGATGATGAGAAATGCTGGCCCTCCAGCCAAAACATGTTTCTGAATAACAATAATAGATTTGATGTGCTAGACTTCCCATACACATCTTAAATGGCAATGCCCAAAAAGGATCCCTGGGTATGAACTATGTCTACTTTGAGGGAAAGTAAAAGATTGGACTGGTCATATTTAAACTTCTGAAGGTCCTGATGGGTAAGTAGCAAAGCAAAATAATAATAATAAATGAATGGTTGTAGCTATAAATACATAATGCCTTAGACATATATAAATAAATAGTGTATCACTAATGAAAATAATAACTTAAATCCTGATTAAAATAATCGGCTCCCCAACATAATAGAAAGTTCCCAGAAACCTTAGGCCATTAGTGAATGAATCATAAATTATAATCTAAAAAGAAAGGCAAGAATTAAAACTAAAATATAAATTGTTTTCTACATTTTCCAAATATTTCAAATAATTCATCACAGAAGATTACAAAATAAGACTCTCTTTTAATTAACATAGACAGATTGGGCACTAAATATCAAACTCACTTCTGGTGAAATTTGACTATATACAGCATAATAAATTATACATCACAATTTTACTATTTTTCTGACAAATAAAATATATATATATGAAACATATACTGATAAAATGCTATGATGAATGTGCTTTCAATGATTTTCTTTTAAGACATTTGTTTTACAGAAATCGTGATAGATTTTTCTTAACTGATTTACTAAAATTTTTTATCCTTTCAGAAATAATTATGAGGGCACTTTTAAGTTGGAGGTAATAATAACACATCTAATTTTTAAAATAATTTCTATCATTTAAAATAAATTTATAATATAAAAGGTACAAAACCAAATGAGCTTTTCTATTAATTAATTTAAGGGAAATAAGTATCCTGTAATGATTTTTAAATGGAGAAAATAAGAAGAAGGGTTTAAAGTTAGTTTCTTGTTGAGTTTTATATTTGGCAATTTTAGTAAGTCAATATTCTAATTAAACCAACAAAAATTAATTTAATTTGCCACATCAAAATAATGTGAGATTTTTATAAGAATCGATATTTTAAATTTAAGAGAAAAATGAAAAGCTGCATTTTAAAATTAAGTTGTATAAACATTACAGATATATATAATATAAATTAATATTGATTTAAAAAACAAGTAAAAGAGATTCAGTGGCTTGCGGCAAATTGGACATTACCTCAGAATCAATCAGTAGACATTCCATGGCTTGAAACAGGCAGTTATACAGTCAGATAATTTAGCAGGCTTTCTTGACATAATACATTCTCCAACTAGGTGTTGCGAGCTGGACAGGCATTGATGAGCTGGTGGAAACAGAGCTCTAGAAAGGAATGGCTAATCTTTTCACCCCATCATTTCTTTAGTCATGATGTACTGTAGATCTAAACTACTCTCTTCAGTGAACTCTTCAAATAATAAACTGTCCCCAATAATAAAATTTTCCACTATTTATTTGGATCTGGCCTTATCTATAGGATTCAATCTACAGTGACATCTGCCAATTGCAATTGCTCTAAGTGGTTCTCTGAGGTTGGTGTTTGCTTGGGAGGGAAATCTATAATCCTGCATTCAACATGCCCCAAGGGTATCATTTGCTAATTAAAATAAAACAACAACAAGCATGATTAAGTTTTCAGTCATTGTATTAACAAATCCTATTTAATTAAGGTTTAGATTAACAAAAATGTAAATTTTATTCAGAAAAATTTTAGGAATTTGGTACCATGACTTTCACATTTAATATTTGATATAAAATTTAAATATAAATTTATAAAATATACCTTACAATTATTAGATTATTTACATAATTGATCCTTCAATGTACATTTATCAAAATATAAATATAAAATGTTACCAACTGATTAGTTGAAGAACAATGAATTTTAATAAAAGAATTTAAAATATTTGTAACATTTTATAGATATCTAGGATTCAATTCATTTTAATAAAATAAACACAATATACATTTTTTACAAATATAAAACAAATAAACTATTATAAAAAGGTTAGTTTTAATTATAAAATAAAATTAATGAAATATAAAAGATTATAATATTGATTATAAATATACTACCACCTATTATGAGATTTGTGTCAGTTAATATACAAGACTGGGTTCAAACCCATATTAGTGCTGATGACATTGGCACTAGGTGAAGCAGAAATATGTACTATATTTCCAGCTTCAATATTGTATGTCAAAAATATATAAAAAAATATAGAACTGTCTATTACTTTAAATATGATTATAATCTGCTTATTTGTTTTTCATTTTTGGCATTCACTCTCATGTCTTGCTTCAATCTCTGACTAATATTTGACTTCCAATTTATGTCAGAATTTTGCAACCTCTATTACATCATTGTTAGCTGAAACTCTACTTAAAATAAAATCAAAAAATAAATCACCTATATGTGAACACAATAACAATACAAAGATGATACTGATTACTTTCCTAGATACAGTCAAGACTTATTTATGCAAGGATCTAAAATCATGTCACTATATTAAAATTCTTTCCCTCATTTTTGTCAACTTTTTAATAATTTACCATCAATTAATTTACTTAAGTGCATTACCTTTTTTATACCTATTTTAAAATTTTTATGCAAGTTTGATTTATCTTATTATCATTTTTCTAACACTTAATCTCTATTTAATAATATATATTTAATATCTATTTTACATCTTATCCATGAATTTTATCTCTTAGATGTGGCATTCCTTTTATAATATTTTATTAAACATAACTCTTTAGCAAGGTGTGATCTTTATCTGTATAGTGTTTTCAAATTCAAGTTGCACCAGTGAATAAACACGATGCACATCTTAAATTAATGATTTTGTATGAATAAAAGACTATCATTTTAAACATTTCATCATGAAATTTGATGAATAATTAAAATGAGATTTACTTAATAAAAATTATATTTGGTATATTATTGACAATAGTCATATATAGCAATCATATAAAATTCATAATAATTGTATATATATATATATATATATATATATATATATATATATATATATATATATATATATATTCCACGGACAAAATAAAGCACAGAAATAGCAACAGTAAAAGTTATTCAAAGGCAAATATGGTCATATTATTAAACAATATTCATTAAAATTAAGTATCTTATTGAAATATTATCTACACATGAAAAGTACTAATTAATTATTTGTAAAATTTTTTCACAATTATTATATTATCTTTTTAATATATAAACAAAGTAAGAATGCACATAACATTCTTCAGGTATGGTTAAACTTTCTTGACTCAAAATAATTCTATATTTAATTCTTTTATTGAAAAATTAAGCTATGAGTATATATGTAACTCATGTGACACCCTAAAATACATTCTAATTCTGTATTCTATCACAAATAAATAATTTATTTATTTTTAAAATACATTTAATTTATTATACTAATTTCAAGAATTTTCTGTAAAGTTGACAAACTTTATTTTTTGCTAAAATCCCTTTTCAAAATAATTCAAAATTATGTAAATTTGAATACAGTCTTTACATATTGTTTTCCTGAAAATTTGTTATGATGGTGTTTTAGTTGTATTTATTGTTTGGATTATTTCTATCATCTAATATGAGTATTGAATGTCTTTTGAAAAATTTAACTTTATTTAAATATTCCAAATACATTCAACTGTTTGCAATAGCACATAAAACAGGTTTGTTAATGCACAATGTTTCAAGAGATATTATTCTCCCCTTTTCAGGTGTTGCTGGCTTGACCAGTGTCAGTACTAGCATGGGATTCGAATCTGGACCCTTAGATTCTTGGGTATTAGATTTTAAGATAACACTCTGACCAACTGAGCTATGGGTTTAGGTTCGAACCTTATGCTAGTACTGTTGCTGGTCAGGTCAGCAACATGTGAAGAGGGGAGAATAATACGTTGTGCATATGTCAACCTGTTTGATGTGCTATTATTAATAGTTAAATGTATTTGGAATATTTAAATAAAGTTAAATTTTTCGAAAGACATTCAATACTCATATTAGGTGATAGAAATACTCCAAACAATGAATACAAGTGTTTACATATGTCCATTCACATTTAATCGTGGTCTGTAAAAAATAATATATATATATATTACGTTTTATATTAAGGAATAAATCGTTTTAATTTAAATTTAATAATTTAAATTTTTTAATTTCCTATTTAAAATAAATATCACAATGAGCCAAAAACTCTGATTTAAATTTAACTTCTCTGTAAAATTATTTATTATTTCTTGAATGCACCTTTCTGTTTAATAGCAGAATCTTAAATAAAATTACATTATATTTACAACCCTTTTATTAAAAACCTCATGTTTGCAGTTATACTTTTAAAATATTTAAACTTATTAAAACATTTTACTTTTGCATTTAAAATAAATGAGCCATTTCAAACGCTTAGTAAAGCTTTCAATTATCAAAGCCAATTAACATTTAATTGAACATGATAAATTTTGAGTCTGGTAATACTTGAATGAACATTCATCATGAATGTCAGCACATTTAATTTTGAAATAGATTCTTTTTCTTATATCAATACATACTAAAATATATTATTTTATCAAATAATTATTTCTATAAATAATGTACAGATATTTTTTGTCTGACTAATAAAATAATATTGTTTGTTGTGTTTGCTGAGATTACGCTATAAACACACAAAAACCAAATATACATTTGCGAATTTACCCTATATTTACAATGGCTATACTGCACCTATTACTGTTAGCAATATACAGCTTCTAGTTCAGGATGAACTACAGAAGAAGGGAATGTAATACTCTTATAGGTTTCTTGCCACTTCCAACTGCCTGCCTATTGAGCCTTCAACCATTTAGCTTATCTGCTATTGTCCAGACAATATTGATTCTCTCTTTACATTTATGACAGTAATTCTTTCCAGAGTCTGTAGACTTTCATTTCACTATGTGACAATTGTTAACTGGAGAATATTTGTAATGCCCTTTAGCTCTGTGACAGTAGTTCTCCAACCTTACCTTCAAAATGCTTGACTATTTATTCCCAGATTCTCATCCCTAATGAAAACATTCAAATCCAGTGGGCATCATTACTTATTGCTCATTCTTGCCATTGGCTATTCATTATCTCTTTGTATTTGCATTGGCTATAGGCAATGAATGCTCATTCCAATTTAGATAAGATGGGATCTGGCTTAGTCCACTATTCAAAGGCAAGATGTGATTTGGCAATCCCTCTCTCTGGCTAAATTATCCCTGGAGAATGTAGTTATCAAGGTCTATTGATAGGCATCTTCTTTACTTTGTGGCTTCATTCTGGCTTGGTGATCTCCTTGACAGGGCACATTGTTCATTGATCTTGAAACTGTAGATTCAATCCAACTGGCTGATGATTCATCACACTTGGATTTTATCTACTACTTCCAGATGTTCTGTGACAGATTGCCTTGTGGGTAGCATTGATGACCATTTTCAAAAAGCAATATTAATTTTGCATAACTTTATATTAAGATAGCACCAATGCTCTATTATGATTGAAAAATTTGTGAAGCTCATCTCTTTCCTGTCTGTTTTACCAAGTAATATGCAGAATGAAATGAACTTACACATTTTATATATAATTTTTTTATTAGGCCATAGAGGGCAGGTAAGTGTATATGTCATAAAGGATAATAAGATCACTGATATAATATTTTACAAATGACACACTATTCTTTCTAATAATTCACTAAATTTATACTCTTTTTATTTGTGAACAAATATGTAAATATTTTAAAATCTTATAACAAAATGTTATTATTATCTTAAGAGAATTCGGTGTACAATGATTCTGTACCTTCTACCAAAAAGATCCTATGCCATTAGAATTAATCATGTGATTGTAAACTCATGTATAAATTTAATGCTAACCTTGGATTAACTGCAAAATACAGGTATCCTATAAGAGAATTTCCTTAATATATTACAGGGGTTTTGATGTACAATGATATTAGAATCTCTATTATTAGGATGTTTAACATAATTGTACATCATACATAAATCTAAACCTAACCCTCTGTTAAAATAGATATATAATCTTGCAATAACATAAGCAGATTATACTTCTATCCTAACATATCCAGTTAATAATGTTTAATATTCACCCACTAATACAAAATTTTTACCCAAATATATATGTAAAATGTGACAAGATTAGAGAATGTATTCTTAAAAATACTTCCCTTAACATTGGCTTTTTACTTTTAAACATTTTTTTATCTCTATTTCTTTTTTTCCCTATTATAATTATGAACTAAATATAACTAACCACAAATATCCCCTCTAACCACATACATATATATTTTTAAAATTATGTTTTAACTTAGAAGAATTTTAATAATAGTAATAATTAGTAATTCAATTTTTTATTTAATGTACATATGAATTGTAGCCAATCATAGGGTGCACAGTGAGTTAATTAAAATAAATTAGCAAAAGAAAATCAAAATAATAGAAACAAAGTAAAAAATCAATGAAATGAACAAATAATACACCATCTGAAATTAAAAATAATGTTTTTTTTAAGATGGATTTATTAAAATATTTAAAATCTAAATAAATTAATTACTTTATTAGCAAAATCTTATTATAAGTTCTAATAACTGAAATACAGGCTTATTATATACTTATATCAATATATGTAATATATAGGGTATATATATTAGAGTGGAGAGTGGTAGCTCATGTGAAAGTCTGTGCGCATATATACTATATATTATATAAGTTCTAAGTAAATGAATTAAAGGAATTTTAATATATATAACTTTTAATATCATCATCATCAACCATTATCAATCCACTGCAGGATGAAGGTTTCTCCAAGTTCAATCCATCTTTTTCTATCTTTAGCTTCTCTTCTCCACACCACCCTTGCACACTTTTTTATTTCATCCATCCACCTCATATGTGGTCTCTTTCTGGGTGTTTTACAATCTCTTGGAATCCAATTTAAAATTTCAATTGTCCATCTATTATCATCTCTTCTAACAATATGTCCAGCCCAACTCCACTTCAATCTTTTAATTTTTTCAGTGAGATCAGTAACACCTGTTTGTTCTCTTATACATACATTGTGTTTTCGATCCCTTCTTGTTACTCCCAACATGCATCTCTCCGTACTTCTTTGAGTGGTCTGAAGTATCTGTATTTCTCTTCTATTAAGTGTCCAATCCATAAGTAAGAACTGGCAAAACAGATTTATTAAAAACCTTTCTTTTCAAACACATAGGCCTATTTCCTTTTAGTATCAAGTTATTTCTATCAAAAGCACTCCAATCATGTTTAATTCTATGATTAATTTCATCCATTATATTTCCATCTGTATTAATAATCTGACCAAGAAATTTGTAACTGTTAACTTCTTCTAATTCATCATAATCAATCTTTATTTTCATATTTTGAGAAAATCTATTAAACATTACTTTAGTATTTTTAACATTTATCTTTAGCCCTACTTTTTTACTTTCATCTGATAGCTCCTGCAACATTTCCTGTAGCTCTAAAGCATTATTTGCAGAAACAACTACACCATCTGCAAAATCTAAATGATTTAAATAATCTCCATTTACTTTCACTCCTTTAGTTTCCCATTTTAATCCAGAAAATACTTCTTGCAACACTGCTCTAAAAAGTTTTGGAGATATGGAGTCACCCTGTCTTACACCCTTTTCAATATTAATTTTCCTACTATCATTATGTAATCTAATTGTTGCTGTTGCATTTTTATAAATATTCTTTAAAATATGACAATATCCTGGATCTACACCTTGATGATCCAATGCTTTAATCACTGAAGAAATGTTTATAGAATCAAATGCCTTTTCATAGTCTACAGATCTTAAGCATAATGGCAACTCATATTCATTTGTCCTTTCTATAATTTCTCTCAATACCTGGATATGATCTACTGTACTAAAACCACTTTTAAATCTAGCTTGTTCTCTTGGTTGGTGGAAATCCAGTGTTTTCTGTAGACCAGTTGTAATTATCTTAGTAAAAATTTTGTATAAAACTGATAAAAGACTGATAGGTCTGTAATTTTTAATATTTTCTTTATCACCTTTTTTTAAATATTAATATTAATACTGCATTCTTCCAATCATCTGGTACATCTTTATCATTTAGACATTTGGTATATAACTTTGCTAAAAAAAATTCTATTTCTTCACCTGTTTCTTTTAATATATCAATTATAAGTCCATAATTACCTGGAGCCTTCCCTTTCTTCATAAATGTAATTGCATGTCTCACTTCCTCATTCAAAATTCGGGCAATTTGGAAGATATAATAGGTATAGGAGGCATTGTTCTTTATTATTATATAATTCTTGATAGAAGTCTTCTATACATTTCATGATGTCATCCCTCTTTTTAGTAATAATGTCATCTTTTTTTCTTATTCCAGATATAAATTTCCTACCAATACTAAAATGTTGTTTTACACTCTTTAGACTTTTATTCTCTTCTACAGCTTTCCTTGCTAGTTCACAATTATACTTTCTTATATCATTTTCAACTTTTTTCTGCACCATTTTACAAAATTTCAGATATTCAAATCTTTTTTAATGCATCATTGTTGTATATCCTCATATTCCTTCTTTTCTTTATAAATTCTCTAGTCTCAGTAGAAATTTTATTGGTCAATTGCTGCTTTTTTCTACCAGCTATCTTTGTTTCAGTTTTTAAAAGTGTATCATTTATTTTTCTATTAATGTGATTCAAATCTGAATCATATTCAAAATCTACTAATACTTGAAACCGATTTGTAAGTTCTAATTTAAATTCATTAGAATGTGTCTGAAGATTAGGAAAATGAACTGTAAATATTGTTTTTCTTAATAATTTTTGTCTCTCTAGTTTTGCATTAACATGTATCTTACATCTTACTAATCGATGATCACTTCTTATGTTAAATTTATTAAAAACATTGCAATCTCGAAATATGTATTTTCTGTTAGTCAAAATATAATCCAATTCTGCTGCACCTTCATTTGGATGCTTCCATGTCCATTTCCTTTTAACATTTTTCTCAAAGAAAGAATTCATAATATAAAGTTTTTTTTCTTTTTCTGCAAACTTCACAAGTCTATGTCCTCTCTCATTTCTATTACCATAACCAAAATTACCTACAGCATTTTCATCTTTCATTTGTTTACCAATTCTAGCATTAAAGTCTCCTATAACAATTTTAAAATGTTGTTTACTCTGATCAAAAGCTTTTTGTACATCCATATAAAAATCTTCTATAACTTCATCACTATGAGAACTTGTTGGGGCATTAACCTGAATTATCTGCATTTGGTATCTGTTATTAAGTTGTAAAACTAATCTTGCCACTCTGTCTGATACACCATCAATCTCCACAATGTTATTCTTCCATTTTTTATTTATAATGAATCCTACTCCACTTGTATTTTCAATATTTGTGCCTTTATAGAAGAGTATATGTCCAATTTTTAAATCAATTGTTTCTTCACCTTTTTTTCTAACTTTACAAAGTCCAATATATATAATTTTAAGTTCAAAAATATTGAGAGTCCAATTATTATAATAAATACTGTTTTTGATCATTAGAAAGCAAGTTAGATAGAAAAATATTTTGGAAATTTTTTTTTTTTTTTCAAAAGCTTTATTGTCTTGGTTTTATGTAGAAATTTAACAACTCTTGTTTTTGTCTCTACATTAATTCGATGTACTGATCATTATTTAGATGATTTAATTTTAAAAATTTGTCAAAAACAGATTGAATTTTTATGATATATATTTTTGTATAAGAATTTCATATAATTGATCCATACGTCAAGATTGGGATCACCAGAGATATAAAAAGTTTGATTTTTGTCCTTTATTAAGTTTTTCCATATCTATAAATAGCTTCTATAATCTTGAGAGCTTTATTCACTATAAAATCAATATGATAATGGCAAGAACTCTTATTGTAAAATATTATTGTAAAATATTATTTCTAGATGTTATGATTTTAGAGTCATGGATATAAAGGAAAACCTTAATATTTCATATTTCCTAGAGTAAAAGACAATGGAGCACTTATCCATATTTATAATTCTGCAATTACTTTCACACCATTTTAGGAAATTAACTATACCACTTTGAAGTAAAAAACAGTCATTAATAGAATAGATACACCTGAAAATTTTTCAATTATCTGCATAACATAAAAGGTGTGAGAATTTAATATAGTTTTTGAGATTATCAATATATACATTAAATAATAATAAAGCAAGAACACTTGATTGATGCACATCAGTGGAGCAACAATATAGTAAAGACTCACTGAAGTCATCATGTCTTTAGGGGAAGACTCCAACCAATTAATTAATATTTTTGGAAAAATCTAATCTACAAAGAGTATTTATTAGATTTTGAGATCTGATTTTACTATGTTGGTAGACTGTGTTCTTTTTATGGGGCCATGAGGTTCACTTATATCAAGAGATGCTATTTTATATTGGACTCTTTTTAAAATTATGAATTCAAAGAATGACTTACTTGATAGTATAAGCATCATAATCTAGTTGGTCTGTGCACCATTGATTGATTATTTTAATTGTGCTGTAGTAAAGGACACGAAATCTAGCATTAACTTAAATAGGGTGTCTAATTGAAACAATTTCACATTGATGAATATTCACAACAGTGTTGCAGCTGACAAGTAGATTTATACTATTTGCCTTTAGTAAAAGCATTAGTGCTATATTTGCACAATATTCGGGAGTAGATCGAATTTCAATTTAGTTATTTGAATGCTCATTTTCTCCATGAATTCAGCTTTATTAAACAAGAGAAAACTATTTTGTCTTTCATTAACTATATTATGCTATTGTCAGAAAGGATCTGCTTGGTGATATATATTTGCCTCTCAAGCTATCACTAGTGGATTTGATAGGCTTGCAAGTTGCACAATGAGTTCATTTTTAATCAAGTCATCTGAGTGATCTGCCTAGACATCAGCAATTCAGCTTCATCATTGGCCAATTCCATTTCATTTCCAATGAATCTCAGTCCATGTTCGAACAAAGTCTTAATGTTGATAGGAGGAGCCTATTGGTAATGTTTATCAAGTTACAGTTTTCTTAAGGAGGGACCTTCATGCCCTGTTTGGCAGTTATAAAGAAATTTTATACTTGAATTTTTGCATTGAGCTTTGAAGATAGATTTGTTCCATTTATTTATTATATAATCAGGGATCGCAAGATTATTAAAGGTTTTATTTAGATAGTTTTTCTCTTTTTTGAGGGCTCATTTATATCCAGACTTAATCTTATTGAATAGGGGGAAATTGTAGCTGCAAAACCATTCTGCCCTTTATCCTGCAACAATTATGAATGATTTTGTGTTTGTCCCAAGTTTGGAGAAACTCCACTTGCTCAGTTATGGTGATAATTGTTTAACCAAGTTCTAGAAACAGATTGTGCTGATAATGATTTTCCATAATGTACTGTAATTTAAGATATAACAAACTTTTTTTATTCACTATATTTTATAAATATCTGTGCTTAAGAGCTATTCTAAGAAAAGTATTAACAAATGAATACTTTTATTGAATCTTAACACTTTTGAGGATGAAATAAATTCTTATATTCCTAGCATTGAAATATGTATAATTGAAATTATATATACCTATATATAGATAATAAATTTATTTAAATATACGTAAATCATATTGCCCAGTACTTTGACAGAGAGAAGCAGAATCCCTGTCTATATATGGCATAAGGTTTGTTGGTTATAATCCATGCCAGTTTAATTTTCTGCTTGGAGTCATTTCATTCATTGCATGTGATGTTGGCAGAAAGGAGCTTGAATGTGTGGCTTATTGCATATTTTGGAAGATAGATTTATGTTCAGAATTATTTGTGGCTCATCTATAGAGAAATCCTTGTAGAGGAGCATTCCTATTTGATGCACCATATTAGATAGCACTGAATTATGCTTGTGACATGCAATTTTATGTATTGTGTGCAGAATTTGATTATGGAGAGCTTAGAATTATTTATGAGTCTGTTTGTTATGGTATGATAGCTTATTTGATGTATTTGTGAACAATTTTTATTTAGATTTTTGTCTACATGTGGTATGTATGGGAGAAATATCTAAGGTTTGTCATATCTGAGTGGGTTTATTCTCATTTTATTGTAAAATTGTTTGACTCTCTTTTGGGGATTTGTATATGTGAAGCCAATCCGATTTAGTTCATTTAAATATTGCTCAATATTGACTTTTCAAGACATTTCAAGAGATTTCATACTTGTATAAGTGGTAGTTTCTGTAAAGTAACAATGATAAAACAGTTCTTTCATATACACTTCAATGCAAACAACATTTTTTAAAATTTTCTTTATTTTCCTTACAGTTTTGACTGGACAGCAGTCTTCATCAGAGTACCTCTATGAGCAGAGAATAAACATAGAGGTACTCTGATGAAGACTGCTGGACAGTTGAAACTGTAATGAAAATAAAAAAGTTTTTAAGAAAATTTGTTTGCATTGAAGTGTATATGAAAGTGTTTTAAGCAATATATATATATGAAGATATGCAAAGAAAATATATATATATCTTCATATATATATGTGTATATATATATATATATATATTTTAAGCAATATATATATATGAAGATATGCAAAGAAAATAAAAGAGAAGAATAAGAGAATAAAATGATAAATCAGTGTATTTGTAAGAAATTAAAGAGATGGATTTAGGGTGCATATAACCTCTTATTTCTATAGGTTTATTATGCATTTTATAATTTAACTGGAGATTATCTCTGGACCTGAATATCTAAGTATTATAACTCCTTTTTCTGGAGAATACAAATATATGCCATCAAGAGATTCTTTCTGACAATAGAACAATATATTTAAAGGAAGACAAAGAAAATAGCTATGTTTTGATTTAAAAAGATGAATTTATGAAAAATAATGAATGTCCACACAACTAAATTAAAATTTCAGTCTACTCCTGAATTACAACATAAAGCAGAATAAAGACAATTTTATAAGTGACATTTTATGCAAACATTGCAATAATGGTTTTACCAAAGGCAAATATTATAAAATCAATCTGTCAGCTGCAACAATATCATAAATATTCATCAATGTGAAATTGCATAATGAGACACCCCGTTAAATTAATACTACACTTTGGAGATGTGCATTATTACAGCACCATTAAAATTATCAACAATCAATGGCTCACAGACAAAGTACATTAAAGTGCTTACTCTATCAAGTCATCCTTAGAATTCATAATCATAATTAAAGCACAAAATTAGGATTCCAATATAACATAGCATCTCATGATATAACCAAGATTGATGGCTCCATAAGCAGAAAACAATCTATCACACATAGTAAAATCAGAACTTCTCAAGTCTAATTATTATCTAACATAAATTATTTTTATGATTTATCTGTCTTAACTGGCAAAACAATAACATCATCACCATATTAATGGACTGCATTATAACATGACTGGAGGATGACCATTGGGAATACCCATAAGTGAGATTATCTAAAGCATTTATCTTAATACTATTGAAAGCCAGGTATTTCTTAAATACATTTAATAATCCTCATAATTATTTATACACATGTTATGTATACAATGTGTTTATATACTGCCCAGAATTTCTTATCAATAAAAATTAAAACAGATCTTGAGATTAAATGCACAATTATCCTGGATAATTGCATGTGAAGACCAACAAAGGGAGCTAAAATATCTAGATATCCAAGTCTAGGGATATAATCTCCAGTAAAATTATAAAATGTACATTAAACCTATAAAAATAAGAGATTTTATGCACCCTAAATCCATCTCTTCCAATTCTCACAAATACTCTGGTTTATCATCATTTCTTTGCAGAAACCACCACTTATACAAGTATGAAGCCACTCCAATAAACCAATATTGAGCACTATCTAACTGAACTAAGTGGGCTAGGCTTCAAATATTCAGACCTCAAAAGAAGAGTCAAATAATTTAACAATAAAATATGAACAAACACACCGAAAGATGCTCACAAACACATGAATAAGCTAGGGTATTCCTTCCATAACAAACTGATAAATAATTGTAGAGACAGACTCCATAATGATCAAATTCTGCACACTTTATATAAAATTGCATGCCCCCAAACAGGTTGAAGTTCTATCTACTACAGTGAATGATGAACAACATGCTTCTATAAGAATTTATCAACACAACTATCTCTATAATATGATACAAATAATCTTGAACATTAGTCTATCTTCCTCAATCACTAAAATCCAATGGGTCATACATTTAAACTCATAAATGCCAATATTGCATGCAACAAGCAAAATGACTCCAAGCAGAAAATTAAAAAGGTTTGAATATAGCCAACAACCCCAAAGCCATAAATAGACAAAAATTATGCTTCCCCCATCAAATAAATGGACAATATGATTTACATATATTTAAATAAATTTACTACCTATATATATTAACTCAATTATGCATATCTCAGTGCTATGAATATGAGAACATAATTTACCCTCAAAAGCACTAACCTTCAATAAATTTACACATTCATTAGTAGCTCTTCTTACGATAGCACATAAGCACAGATATTTATAAATTACAGCAGTATAAGTAAAGTTTATTATATTTTAAAATAATATAACTGCAGCATCACAAAATATTCATAATGATAGGGCAAATACTGAAAATTAATTTTATGGTTTATTATATATTTTAATTAATGTATTTTTTTAATCGTTTGGTATCTCTTATAGTTGTTCATTTGAGATAAATAATTTACTTGCTTTACAACTATCCTGACTCTGGTAATTTTAAATGTTTATTATATGATTAATATAGGCTTTAAAAAAAGTTACAGTATAAAATATAGATTAGTATAGTTGTAAAAGTATTATTATATATTTTTTACTTATTTCTAAACACTTTTTAAGATTGACTTTTTCAATGTTGTCAATACCTAACTGCATTTTTTTTAAAAAAAAAAAAAAGCCCCATAGGATTTATTTTAGAATAAATGTAAATCTTATTTCTTAACAAAACCTGTGTTTGTTTACAATTCTCTTGTGGTTGAGACAAGCTTATTAAACTGCAATAATAGATAACTTTAGAGCAGCTGAGCTGAAGCAATTCTAAGAAACTGCATTTGACTTCATACCTTCATTTAATTATAAAATTTAATAATTAATAGAAATGATGACAATAAAGTCTTTTAAAAGTTAGTTTCAAAAAACTTGTTACAAGCTATA
>JAQFVV010001665.1:0-53735 GCA_028023455.1 Epiperipatus broadwayi | reverse complement strand
ATATATTGTGCCATTACAATTTAGTCAGTAGCTAAATTTATAGTAATGTGCCTGAAAGAAAATGTGGAACAAAAATCATCATCACATTTTTATATAGTAAAGGAACCTGTAAAGCACCCAAGTTTAAACCCTACAAGATCAAGTTCTGAAAGCTTAAGAAAGAGAGTGGGGCAATATTTATGTTCTTTAGATCTTTGTATATTGATAAAAATTCAAAAAGCATTGTATACTCATTTGATTATTCAATAGTTAATTTTTTTTGTTAAAAAGTAAAGTTATAACACATATATAGGCAGTGTGTGTGTAAGCTATTTAGTTTATCATTCTCATTTTTCAAATAATAACTTTCTTTGAAATTAGTCTACACTTTAAGCTAGATTCTACTATTGTATTTCTATTTTTTTATATAATTGCAGTTTGGGGTTTGAAAGTTGTAAGAATTTCATTTTAAATATTAAAATTATAATTTCTAAAAAGCATTCCGATTGTTTTAATGATTTGGATAGAGTGTGTGTGTACATTGCATAAACAAATCTACAGTTATTACATATTGAAAAAGAAAAAGAAGAAAATCTGTTAAATTATATATATATATATTTTACTCAACAATTTTGTGTTATAAAGATTGGTGGTTTTTCTGTTAAAACTTAGATGATGTGAGAAGTATAGCATTACATTTTTCCATTAGCTTGATCAAGGAAAGAAGCTCTAATTTTCAGGTGTGACATTTTGTGACCGATACATGAAAAAAAGGGATTAAGACAATTTTTACTTCAGGATTAATCTGAATAATCAGAATAGTGTGATTTTTCATATGTTTCTAAAAAAAGTCACACTGTGAATCTAAAAATGAGTTTGCTGAAAATAGAGAAAAAAAATCAGGTATAAAACCAGTCTGAAAATACAGTTAAGAAAAGATTTTAAAAAATTGAAACTAAGGAAAGACAAGCATTTTAATTCTGCCAGATATCAATTTAAAATCATTTTTTTATTATAAAGTTTTTTTTTGTTGAAGATTGAACACAGAATGGCAGGTTAAAATATATAGATTTTATCTTGGGCTTTTTCTGGCCCACAGAGCCAGCACATCATATAGGAAGGAAAAAAAATAAAAAAAATGTCTTGTTAAAAAATTTTCTACACCTTATGACTGATTGAAAAAAATAAGATGTTTTAAATAGAAGAAAATGTTCACCTGCATTGGAAAGCTGAAGGAAAATGATTAATCTACTGATAAGTGTTAAATCATCTAGTACAATTATTCCAGTGACTGAATTTAAGCCCAAACAAAATTATAAATACGAGAACAACTGATATACTCTATTAGAAGAATTATACTTAACAGGAAGGGAAGAAACAGTTCCAGTGCTAAATGATTCCCAATTAAGAAAATAACCTTATCATCATCATCACCACCATTAAATAATTATAAGCCTCAGGAAAAGAAACAGTTCCAGTGAACTGTGGAAATTGTTTGCTGCAAAAGTATATACATTGAACAAGCTAAGATTGAACATTTATACTGGTAATATGAATTTTTGTTATCTATTTTCTTTTTATGATATCAAAGACTATTTGTAAAATTTTAGAAATGAAGTTTTATATTTTTTTCTTAGAACTTTAACACAACCAAAATCGATTGAAACCAAAATTTTTTTCAATAATAATAGCTATAACCTTGAGTAATAATTTTATGTATGCTAAAACTATTATAATCTGCTTATTAATGAAGTTTATTTTCTAAAGGATGTTATTGTATATGAATCTAAAGTTATGAAATGTTATTAATATGTAAAATATTTTTTTTGTACTATTATTTTGTTTTTAAATAATATTTTGGTTATTACAGGAATAAACACACACGTACATGGTAATATAATCATACTTGCCACATGTATATGATGTATGAAGGTGAGAAAATAGATAGCATTTAAAAATATTAGATTATTTTTGTTTTGATTTAAAGAATAGCAATCTGAAAGCTTAGAAGGAAAGGGGAGAAATAATTTAAAAACTTGTTTCTGGAAATCTCGCTCTTTTCAATTATACTAACATTTTTTTCTCCTTAATCATTCTACTTTACATGTTAGATTATAAAAGTGTGTGTGCAAAAGAGTGTTTATTTTTTTATATAAAATATTTTCTTGTGGATTGAAAATCTTAGCAAATTTGGGATCCAATTTTATATGCATTATATCTTTGATAAGAAAGGGGGAAGAACTTAAAATTAATCTTATGATTGCAATATAATCAATTATTTATTATTAGTCATATAAATTCTTAGTTTTATCTTTAAATTGTTTGTATATGTTAGTAATGCATTAATAAATGTTAATTTGTTTTATTAAATGAGGCATATGTTTTCATTAAGGTATTCTTTATTAGTTGTGATCATTCATCATCAATGGTGAACATTAATTGTTTAGGTTCTAATTAAATATACTAAGATTAACCAGTAGTTATGAATTTCTTTGGAACTAAATTTTATGCTAGACTTGTTTTTGAAGCTGTGGTTGAAACCATTATTGTTATCATTATCATCATCATAGTCATCATGTTTGAATTAATGAGCTAGATAAAGGTTTAAAGGCCATAGATAAATAAGTGATTTCATGGTATTTAGTTGACATTCATGAATAATTATAATAACCACCATTCCTGCATTTACATCATGCAAGGATGAGTGAATTGCCATCCTGAATTAATAGTATAATATGAACTAGTAAAACTTATAAAGATATTGAAACACATTTATTATGATAAGATCTAGAAGATGATTACTGTCTGATGAATTTTATATACTCCACTTTAGTTTAAGGATGTTTTATGTTTACCTAAATGTTAGTGCATACAGTGATAAGGGTCTAAAAGTAAAATCTTCCATTTTTGTTAGAAATAAAGTACCAAAAAGAAATTCAAACCTGGTACATGTGAAAAGGTTATAAGATATAACTTTGTCTAGGTTTAAATCACATAGTGGCACCCTGCCTGACCATATTCACTTGTTATTCACTTAAGTATGCACCTAAAGTGGGTAAAATCTACTGTTGGATTTATTGAGAAGATATTTTATTGAGTTACCAGTGTACTCACCCACTTGATGTTATTTCCTGAGTTATAATAGTTTGTCCTTAATAATTTGTTTATAGTTTTTACTTGTTTATTGATGATACAATGGCTGCCTAACTAGGGTTTGAAATAGGCCAGATACCAAGTAACTGAAATGACTACTCTCCAGGGCATTATAGTTGCTGATTATTGATATTATATTTTTAAATCCTAAGTACACATGGATGAATTTAAGCTACCAATATTTTTATTGATAACTAATATTTTGAACATTAATAAATTTCAATGACTATTATAGTTGCAATTCATTAGTCTCCTTAATATGATTGATAACTCATCAGTCTGATCTTTTGTTTAATTTATAAAAAAACTTTTCATTTAATTCTTTGCATATTTTAATTCTTTCATATAAAAATTTAAGTTACAATAGCTGCCCAACTGGGGCATGATATATTCCCATATACAAGAGAAAAGTAGTCTATGGAATGATGGGAGATCTGTGGTTAAAAATAAAGGGAATTTTTTTTTCAGTGAAATTTTTTTTTGTCTCACAAAATTGCCTTGGCCATATTGTCTTATTTTAGATTTGTATATGATGATGTTTAATATGATTTAATTTTTCATTGATGATGAAAATGGGTACAACCATAAAACAGCTTAGTTTTGTTTTTTCTCAATTTTGAAAATAGATATGTATATCACAACTTAGCACAGTGGTGAAATAAATAATATAATTTTTTTGACATATTAGAATAATTTATTGCCAGATAGGACAGGCATAGTAATAGTGGTGAATTATGGAATAGTAGTCTCATGTGTGTTTGGAGAGTTCATTTTGTAAAAAGTCTATGATTTTGGAGGTTGGATTGGATCGACGGGGTTTGGTTGGTTAGGTTGCAGTTTTGATGATGAGTGGAGAGTTTTGTCATTGCCTTGAGAATGCTATGTATTCATGTAACCCATGAATGATCAAACCCATTCACTGCTCCAACCCAATTTATAAGTTATTATTATTTTATAATGAAGCATTTAACAGCAGTCCTGCTATGATATTAGCCTATAAGTTACCAAGAGAGAGAGAGAGAGAGAGAGAGAGAGAGAGAGAGAGAGAGAGAGCATGGCATAGTTTTCCAACTCAGTTTATAAGTTATCTTTATTTTATCATGAAGCAGTTAACAGTAGTCCTGCCATGATATCAGCCTATAAGTCTCAAAGATATAGAGCAAGGTCTAGTTTTCTGTAGTCTATAGTAAGCAGGGCATTCTTTGATACTTGTCATGTAAGGCTCCAAGAGTGAGAGCAAGGCATAATTTATCTATTTTAGCCCCTAAGACTTAAAAGACTTCTTTTATTGAAAAAGAGTTTGCATCATTCAATCAAGGGTTGTGGTAGCTTAAGGTAATCGAATTGGGATGATCCTCTGAGTGCATGTGATGCATTGGGTGATTGTAGTGCTGTGACTGAATTCTTTCATTTATCTCATGATTGTGAACTGCTAGTCATTCTGTGGACTGTCAGTATCTGTCAGATTTCTAGGGGAATAGATGAATGTATAACTTGGGCTATTTCTGACAGACATGCACTATATAGATTATTGTTGTGTAACTCATAGAATAAGGGATATTAAATAATTTTTTGTGTGTATTTGTAATGCATAATAGAGCAGGGTGAAAAGCAAATCACTTAGTCAGTCAGAGGTAGGTGTCAGACAAAGAAAGGATGTGTGGGTTCATGGTGGTCAGGGAAGCACAGATGGGATATATATTAAAATTTTAATAGAATGAATGAAGCAGAAATGATGGAAATAATGAGCAGATGCTTAATTATATAAAAAGTATAGGGAAAAAGATAGATCAATGTGTAAAGAAAAATATAGAAGGTTTTAAAGAAGAGGATAAGAGGAGTGAAGATAAATTAAAAGAAAAGATCAATAGCTCTGTTGAAAACAACAGCAAAAGTCATATGGCTTTGGGAAATATAATAGAGAAATATGAACAAAGTGCCTCAATTCCTGGAAATGATAATCCTTATATAGAAGAGGATGGAGAGGTTGTAATTGGATTAGAAGTTACTATAAAAGTAAAAGGGATAGTAACAAGTACTGAAGAGTTTCAGATTCGACTAATGAAGGAAGCACTATCAGGTATAAAATTGACCAGACTGATGACTAATCGTATGTAGCGAAACTTACTAGAAGATTATAAAGATCCCAAAAAGATTAAGGGAAGTCTGGAACAAAAGATATGTCATTCTGTGAAAAAATGGGTAGAAAGTCTAAGAGAGGATAGTAAAAAGGGTATAATAGAAGATAGTCAAATATTAGAAGATAATGAAGATAATGCTGAAACATTTTTAGAAGATAGAGCAGGAGAGGTGTGTGTATATGTTAAAATTTTAAAACAGGAAGGTAGGCAAAGCTCATTAGTGTTAAAAGATAAGTTAGATAGTCAGACTACTGATAATAAAAAAAGGAATGAGAAATTAGATGAAAAAGTAAATAAACCGGCTAATACACTGATAGAGGATAAGTTCCCAGAAGTAGAAATGCCAATAGAAGCAGTAAAACCAAATCTCTCAGTAAAAAGAGTACATGAAGAGATGACAAAAGAGCAGATTAGGGTGGATCATAAAAATAAACGAATAAAAACAGAGTTGAAGAAACAGCATGATGTTACAGATCAGATGGTTAGGTTAAAAGAGGAAGCTTTAAAACAAATCCTAAGGCAAAAAAACCGATAGGGAAAGGGATAAATGTCTGATTAAAGTGGATTATGAAGTGAAGAGAAGGGAGATGGAGGAAAAACCCCATGCACCAGATAAGGTGATTAAGTTAAGAGAGGCAATAGGGGAGATGAAACCAAATAGTTCAGAAAGAGAACAAAAGTTTCAACAATCTATAATTCACAGTTTATTAGCTAACCAGAATGTGTGGTTTCAAAGATCTATATTTTTAAATAGATTAAAGATACCTTATATATGGTACAGAGAGTCAATCTCTCTGGAAAATTTAAAAGTGAATTATATATGGTATAGAGAGTCAATCTCTCTGAAAAACTTAAAGACACCTTATATATGGTACAGAGATACAATCTCTCTGGAAAATTTAAAAGTGAATTATATATGGTATAGAGAGTCAATCTCTCTGAAAAACTTAAAGACACCTTATATATGGTACAGAGATACAATCTCTCTGGAAAATTTAAAAGTGAATTATATATGGTATAGAGAGTCAATCTCTCCAAAAACCTTAAAGGTACCTTATATGTGGTACAGAGAGGCAGTCTCTCTAGAAAACTTAAAAATGAATTATGTATGATACAGAGAGTCAATCTCTCTGGAAAATTTAAAAGTGTCTTATATATGCTACAGAGAGTCAATCTTTCTGGAAAGTTTCAAGATAAAGTATGTATGGTATAGAGAGGCAATCTCTCTGAAAATTTTAAATGTACATTATGTATGGTAGAAAGAGTCCATATTTCTAGGTGGATTCTGTAATCAGAGGTTACATAAAATAAATCCTCATGACATGTATATACTATAAGTGTCCAGTCAAAATGAAAAATGGAGATATCAAAAATGGACTGAATATATATTTGCAATTTTATGCAGACCGCAATATGATTTTCAAAAGGGAAAAGCCCAGAGTAAAACTCAAGAGCTAAACTAGAGTGGTCCTGATAGGATAATCTAATATGTTAGCAACTCCCAAAGAAACCAATTTAAAAAGTTTCTGCATTTGTATGAAGGGCCATTCCAAATTACTAAGAAAATAGGAGAGAATGCTTTTATGCTTGCTACTCTTGATGGGAATAAGGGAACCTATAATGCTAGGAGTTTGATCCCTTGTCATTCATCAAAGTAGCCTGGAAAAGATCTCCAAATAAATCACATGCCAAGTTTTCTAATGAAAAGAGGTTTGGTGGACATCTAGATGATGTTTATCAGTAGTTAGAATTTTTTTACTATGTTTATTATTATTAGTCTTATTTTATTAGTTATAATTTTCTTATTATATATAGCTAAAACAAGGGTGCTGATGATTTTATTAGAAGAGGGGAATGTTGTGCCATTACAATTCAGTCAGTAGATATATTTGTAGAAATGTGCATGAAAGAAAATGTGGAACAAAAATCATCATCACATTTTATATAGTAAAGGAAGCTGTAGGGCACCCAAGTTTAAACCCTACAAGATCAAGTTCTGAAAGCTTAAGACAGAAAGGGAGTGGGGCAACAGTTATGTTCTTTAGTTGTTTGTGTATTGATAAAAATTCAAAAAGTGTTGTACACACATTTGATTATTCAATAGTTAATTTTTTTTTGTTAAAAAGTAAAGTTATAACACACATATATAGGCAGTGTGTGTGTAAGCTATTTAGTTTATCATTCTCATCTTTCAAATAATAACTTTCTTTGAAATTAGTCTACACTTTAAGCTACATTATACTATTGTATTTTTATTTTTTTTTATATAATTGTAGTTTGGGGTTTGAAAGTTATAAGAATTTAATTTTAGATATTAAAATTATAATTTCTAAAAAGCATTCAGATTGTTTTAATGGACCAGTTTTATAAATGATTTGGATAGTGTGTGTGTACATTGCGTAAACAAATCTACACTTATTACATATTGAAAAAGAAAAAGAAGAAAATCTGTTAGATTGTATATATATTTTTTACTCAACAATTTTGTGTTGTAAAGATTGTTTGTTTTTTTGTTAAAACATAGATGATCTGAGAAGTATAGCATTAAAATTTTCCTTTCAGCTTGATCAAGGAAAGCTTTAATTTCCAGGTGTGGCATTTTGTGACCGATATGTGAAAAAAAGGGATTAAGACAATTTTTTCTTCAAAACAGGATTAATATGAATAATCAGGATAGTGTGATTTTTCACATGTTTCTGGAAAAAGTCACACTGCGAATCGAAAAATGAGTTTGCTGAAAATAGAGCAAAAAAATCAGGTCTAAAACCAGTCTGAAATATCAGGTAAGAAGAGATTTTAAAAATATTGAAACTAAAGAAAGACAAGCATTTTAATTCTGCCAGATATCAATTTAAAATCATTTCTTTAACATAAAATTTTTTTTTGTTGAAGATTGAACACAGAATGGTAGGTTAAAATATATAGATTTCATCTTGAGTTCTTTCTGGCCCACAGAGCCAGCACATCAAATTGGAAAGAAAAAATGATAAAAAAATGTCTTGTCTGAAATTAAAAAATATTCTACACCTTATGACTGATTGAGAAAAATAAGATGTTTTAAATAGAAGAAAATGTTCACCTGCATTTGAAAGCTGAAGGAAAATGATTAATCTACTGATAAGTATTAAATCATCTAGTACATTTATTCCAGTGACTGAATTTAAACCCAAGCAAAATTATAAATATGAGAACTGATATTCTCCATTTATTAGAAGAATTATACTTAACAGGAAGAGAAGAAACAGTTCCAGTGCCAAATGATTCCCAATAAAGCAAATAACCTTATCATCACCATTAAATAATTATAAGCCTCAGGAAAACAAACAGTTCCAGTGAACCATAGAAATTGTTTTCTGCAAAAGTATAGACAGTGAACAAGCTAAGTTTGAACTTTTGGACTGGTAATATGAATTTTTGTTATCTATTTTTTTTTGTGATATCAAAGATTATTTGTAAAATTTTAGAAATGAAGTTTTATATTTTTTTCTCAGAACTTTAACACAACCAAAATCGATTGAAACCAAAATTTTCTTCAAAAATAATAGCTATAACATTGAGTAATAATTTTATATATGCTAAAACTATTATATCTCGCTTATTAATGAAGTTTATTTTCTAAAGAGTATTATTGTATATGAATCTAAAGTTATGAAATGTTATTAATATGTAAAATATTTTTTGTACTATTATTTTGTTTTTAAATAATATTTTGGTTATTACAGGAATAAACACACATACATGGTAATATAACCACACTTGCCACATGTATATGATGTTGTATGAATGTGAGAAAATAGATAGCATTTAAAAATATTAGATTATTTTTATTTTGATTTAAAGAATAACGATCTTAAAGCTTAGAAGAGAAGGGGAGAAATAATTTAAAAACTTGTTTCTGGAAATCTTGCCCCTTTCAATTCTACTGACATTTTTTTCTCCTTAATCATTCTACTTTACATGTTAGATTATAAAAGTATGTGTGCAAAAGTGTTTATTTTTTATATAAATATTTTTTTGTGGATTGAAAATCTTGGCAAATTTGGGATCCAATTTTATATACATTATATCTTTGATGGTAAAGGGGAAGGACTTAAAATTAATCTTATGATTGCAATATAATCAATTATTATTATTAGTCATATAAATTCTTAGTTTTATCTTTAAATTGTTTTTATATGTTAGTAATGCCTTAATAAATGTTAATTTGTTTTATTAAATGAGGCGTATGTTTTCATTAAGGTATTCTTTATTAGTTGTGATCATTCATCATCAATGGTGAATGTTAATTGTTTAAGTTCTAATTAAATATATTAAGATTAATTAGTAGTTATAAATTTCTTTGGAACTAAATTTTATGTTAGACTTGACTCTGTACCTGTGGTTGAAACCATTATCATTATCATTATCATCATCATAGTCATCACATTTGAATTAATGAGCTAGATAAAGGTTTAAAGGCCATAGATAAAGAAGTGATTTCATGGTATTTAGTTGACATTCGTGAATAATTATAATAACCACCATTCTCTCATCTACATCATGCAAGGATGAGTGAATTGCCATCCTAAATTAATAGTATAATATGAGCTACTAAAACTTATAAAGATATTGAAACACATTTATTATGTTAAGATCTAGGAGATGATTACTCTTTGATGAATTTTATATACTCCACTTTAGTTTAAGGATGTTTTATGTTTATGTAAATGTTAGTGCATACAGTGATATAGGTCTAAAAGTAAAATCCTCCATTTTTGTTAGAAATAAAGTACCAAAAAGGGATTCAAACCTGGTACATGTGAAAAGGTTATAAGCTATAACTTTGTCTAGGTACAAATCACCTAGTGGCACCCTGCTAAACCATATTCACCTGATATTCACTTAAGTATGCAGTTGACAACAAACCAAGAGATGAAAGTGGGTAAAATCTACTGTTGGATTTATTGAGAAGATATTTTATTGAGTTACCAGTTTACTCACCCACTTGATGTTATTTCCTGAGTTATAATAGTTTGTCCTTAATAATTTGTTTATAGTTTCTACTTGTTTATTGATGATACAATGGCTGCCTAACTAGGATTTGAAATAGGCCAGATACCAGATAGCTGAAATGACTAGTCTCCAGGCATTATAGTTGCTGATTATTGATATTATGATATTTTTAAATCTTAAGTAGATATGGATAAATTCAAGCCACTAATATTTTGATTATTAATAAATTTCAATGACTATTATAGTTGCAATTCATTAGTCTCCTTAATATGATTGATAACTCATCAATCTGATCTTTTGTTTAATAGCTTATATTCAGCAGGTGGCAATATTTTTTAAAAAACTTTTCATTTAATTCTTTGCATATTTTAATTCTTTCATATAAAAATTTAAGTTACAATATATATAATAGCTAAATAGCTAGCTGATGTTTCAGTACAACAACAAATACTTTCCTCAGAGCTTTTTTCTCAAATCATAAGAATGTGTATGATAATATTTAAAACTGTTATTTTTTACTTTGTTATTTTCTCATTATTCTCAAATTATATTGGTTGAGAAGTTTTAAAAATTATTTTATTTTCAGTGATATTTCACAATAGCGATCACCATCAATTTGTACCCACTACTTCAATTTACAATCGATTGTTCACTATAACAATCTGGAAAAAAATTTTTTGGCAGCCCTCTTGAATTTTGCATCACGGATGAAATCTGAGAAGAGGCATTTTAAATTCATTTTACCCAAAAACAAAAGTACATTACTGTAATACGTATACAGGTAATGACTTTGTTGTGATTGTATAGCACATACAATATTTTATTTATAAAACATAATGTTAGTGCTGCATTCAATATTTTGAATATAGAACGTATAAACTTAAATATATATATAATTACTGAATCTATAATACTGTATACATATAGAAAAATCAAACTTCATTTACATATAATGTTCAGTACTTGGATTATTTAAATAAAGTTTAATTTTTCTAGACATTCAACACTTATATTAGATTATGAAAACAGTGGTTTTAAATCAAAAGAAAAACATTTTTTTTTAAAAAAAAAGTTTAAAAAGAAAAACAGATTGCATTTAATTAATAATCTTTCTACTCGAACGGGGGGGGGGGGGGCACTATTCCATTACTAAAAATATACAGTAAGAAAAATAAACCTAGCTATGTTTTAGAAATTTAGATTTTTTACTTTTAAAATAAGTTGATATTTTTTTTCTAAAGTTGACTGCTTTACTATATACATTAAACATTTTGTTACTGTGGAGTATAGTAATAAGTCTTCATGTTCAATTAAATAATTAATTAAATATTGATTTTTAATTTGAATAATTTCAGAAAAGTAATAAACATAAATGTACAGTAATATATATTGTAATACAAATTAAAAAAAAAAAAGCACTTCAGTATGGATTTTTTTTATTACGATGAAAAACTTCTGAGGAAGAATATAAAAACTTTTAAATTAAAATTTAGTTTCACTTTCTCTTTCTTTTTGCTGTTCTGTACTTTTTAATGTGAAAGTATGCATTTTTTTTTCTTAGTGATATAAAACTTTTTTTTTTAGATATCGTATTTAGTCATCATTGCCATGAAAAAATCAAGAAAATCTTTGAGCTTGGAAACCAATGTGGATATTTTATGTTGACTGGAACCGACCAATTTTTTTCCCATAGACCTCCATTATAAATATGTATTATGTATAAGATATTCTTGCTTAACGGTGAGTTTTGGAGGACCAATTACCATTGTTAAGCGGGGTAAAGGTGTATTGTGAATTTTCTTCAATTCACACTTCTCATTTACACTTTTGGATCTTGTAAAAATCTCTATAGCTTTATTTAGAAGTCTCTTATAATATTGTTCATCCCCCCCCCCCCCAGAATATGTGTTTTTATAAAATTGATATCATGGTTAATTAATTTCATGTGTAATAAATTGACTAATGAATTAGATTTTTCTCTAATTGCCAAAAGGTGTTCTTCCTTTTTTATGTTTATTCTATGATTGGTCTGTCTAATGTATGAATGTAAACAAACTCCACAGGGAATTTCATAAACACTATGACACTCAAAATGAATTTTATCTTTAGAACATAGAAATACTGCATTAATTTTTTTAAATGTAGTATAAATTGTGTCGATATTATTATTTTTTTAAACATTACCAATTTTATCAATTACTCCCTTAATATATGGCCGAACAGTCTTAATTTTTGAAATATCAAAATTTATTTTCTTGTTATATAAAAAGCCATATTAACAATTTTGTGTGCAAAACCATTATTAAAATACATTTTTTTAGTAGTGTAGATATTTTGGTAAAAATGTCTGTCATTCAGAAGTCTCATAGTTTTATCTGACAATGTCTTTGTCACTGAAAATAAATGTGCTTGACGATGATGAGAAGAAAAAGGTAGATATCTCCTTGTGTGTGTTTGCTTTATATATACCATGGAATAAATAAACCACCTGTTTGGCTGAGGTATGTTGATGATACCTTTGTTATTTAGCCTCTTGGTAAGCATGCTTTTGATGACTTTTTAATTTTCTTAAATTATTTTCACAATATCAAATTTCCTACAAAAGAAGAAAAATAATAACCAATTTCCATCTTAGATGTTTTGATTGAAAGAAAGACATATGCTGTGATACATAGAAAAAGCAAACACACATTGGGAGATATCTATATTTTTCTTCTTATCACCATCCAGTACAATCATTTTCAGTGGCAAAGACATTGTTAGAAGATACTTTCTGATGATAGCCATTTTCACTCAAATATCTATATTACTTAAAAAATGCTTCTTCATAATGGTTTTGCTCACAAAATTATTAATGGGAATTTTTAAGATAATAAAAAATATTTTGATACTACAAAAATTAAGAGTTTTCATCCATATGTAAAGGGAGTAACTGATAAAATTGGTAATGTTTTTTGAAAAATGTATGCCCTAAAGACAAAATTCCTTTGAAGTCTCATGGTGTATATGAAATTCTATGTGGAGTTTGTTTATATTTATACATTGAACAGACCAATCTTAGAATAAACATAAAAAAACACATTTTGACAATTAGAGAAAAATCCAATTCATCAGCCATTTAGTCACACAATAAATTAATTAACCATGACATCAATTTTAATAAAACACATATTCTGGAAAAGGGAACAATGTCACTAGAGACAGCTAATAGAAGCCATAGAGATTTTTAAAAAGGCTTAAGAACATAAATGAAAAGAAGGTGAATTAAAGAAAATTGACAATATTTGGAAAAATCTATTGGAGAATAAAATATTTTTTAAAACTTCTCAACCAATAGAATTTGAAAATGAGGAGTAAATAACAAAAGAAAAAAATAATAACAATTTTAAATCTCACCACACATGTTATGATTTGAGTAAGAAGAAGGTATGAGGAAAGTATTTGTTATTGTACTGAAATATCAGCCATTTAGCTATTATATTTTTAATACATGGATACTTTGGGGATAATACAATAAATTAATTCATTATTTATTTGTGAGAATATTAGAATTAATATATATATATTGTAACCTAATATTTACCATCATAATTAATCAATATAGCCAAAATATTCTAAAAAAATTATTGGCTTTTATTTCTAGTTAAAGAAAATAAATCACTATTATTGGTCAGATAGCAGATAATTTAATCAAAAATAATATTTAAAAGTCTCTCATAGTACAGCCTAAGAGAATATAAATTTTGTAGAAAATATTTAAAGATGTCCTGAGCAGTTTTTATTGATCAATGCATATATGTGATAATATTTTTTTTTGTTTGAAAAGCAAAGTTGAAATTTTTTATGTACACACAGAAACACATACATAAAACTGATATTGTAGAAAAATATACAAAATATGATACACTAAATCAAACATATAAAACCTAAGATTTGAAACCATCTATAATAACTTTTTACAATAATTACAATTGAAATTGCATTTATCTAAACAGTCCATTTAAAATATATATGTGGGTAGGCATAAAATTTTTATATGTTTAAAACTTGATCAATTTAAAATTCATAAATTTAAAACTAATAAATTAAGTTATTTTGTTTAGCATTACAATTCAAACAAAAAGTATTTTTTAAAACTCAATTCATTTAAATAAAATATCTGAAAATTTTTAAAAAATATAAATTATTTAATTATTAAAAATAAATGATTGTAGAAATTAAAAAAATTGAATTAAAATATAATATTAAACATTTGGTATTATTATTTTCTTTCTTTCATTTATCCAATATCTGGAAATTACATGCTCTGAATAAAGCCAAACAATTTATTATTGGCTGCCATTTCATATCAACCTAGCAATGGGAAATTTTGTCCCAGAAAAATTTAAAATACATAAGGAGTTGTCAGTAATAGTGACTAATTAAGATATCAGCTGACCAGAGGCTAAAGTATGACTTTTTGACAAATTTAAATTAATCTTTGAAATAAAATTTTTGTTTCTACTCCACCTTGGAACAGTAAGTTACAATTTGCACTGCTTGCCACTCCCAAAATAGACTATGAATATGGGGACTAAAGATACCCGAAAATGCTCAGCCTGACAATTCTTTTGATATTGAGCTTCACTTGTTTGCATAACGCACAAGTTGCAATTAAATCAATCTTTGTAAAACTGTAGTGCATCCACGACTCTGTCAAATTAAATTTTAAAATAACTACTTTTTTATATTGTCTTCTTCAGAATGACTGATTAGACAAACTCACTCTGGAAATTTTGCCTAGCTAGCAAAATATTTCTTCTCAAATTAAAATGGATGAACAGCATCAACAAGAATTGTCACTAAATATTATGGTAATGTTCTGATCTATTGTGTGAGTCGCTTGATGGTGTTGATGCTAAGCAAAAACACATTGATATAACGTTCCTGGGTTAGTCATTCTATAGAACTACAATGTCCATACAATTAAAAAAAATCAAACAAATTATAAAAATGTAAGCAGACTTTTTGGGACAGTAAGTAATCAGAGACTGGTTTTTTTTTTTGTGTGTGTGTGTCGCTAAAAAATTTTGAATAGCAAATCATAGTACATTGGATACTTTTTTGGACAGTAATTCCAACAAAATTTTACAATGAAAGCTGACTTTGACCTTTTTGGGACAGTAATTAATCAGATACATGCTTCTTATGGTTGTTTTAGTTTGCATATTGGAAAAGTTATGGTACATTTTTAATAGAAAATGAAATTAATTTTTATCCTTTTTTGGACAGTAATTAATTAGACACCGCAATTGGAGAGGGAGGGAAAGTAAATTAGATTGCACTCTTTTTTTGGGTGTGTACATATAAAATTACATTACTTTTTTAATAACAAATAATAGTAAATATAGTGGAGACTTATTTGGACAGTAATTAATCAGAGACGGGTTTATTTGAATTTTTTTTTCCATATTGAGAAAGTTACGATAGTTTTTTTAATAAAAAATTAAATTACATTTTACACTTATTTGGACAGTAATTAATCAGACACTGCATTTGGGGGGGGGATAAATTTGATTGCAATTTACCCAATAAAGTTATTAATAATTATAACAAACTATTACAATGAAATTCGATTCCAGTGTCTGGCATTCGGCAATTTTGAGAGTTTGAAGCAGCCATCTTTTCTGTCTTGGATGATTTCTCACAATATGTTACTTTCATCATGATTTTCAAAATAGTGCTGTGCCCCACCCTGAAATCCAATTTGTGATGCTAACACAGTCCTGATGGAACAGTGACGACACTGTTAAAACTGTTAGAAGGTACCAGTAAGTCATTTCACATGCAACAAAAAAAGGTGGACCTGAAAAGTTAAATTATTTAGACATGATGCAGTCAACACACCATCAGACAATACTATAGTGAAAATATACAATCCAGCATTATGATAAAGTGTGTAACATAAGCAACAATGGCAGCTAATGAAGGCATTTTTCTGTGCTTTTAGCATAGAAAAAGCTACAGCGGTAGCTGGCAGCCAAGTGAACTGTCTCTTTCTGTGTTTTATCATAGAAAGAAAGCTATCTGCTTGGCTGTGGCCATGGAAATGTCATATTTCTAGCAATTTAGCTAGAAATTGTGCTGTCAAGTGGCTGACATGATAGATCAGAACATTACCAATATTATTTAAAAAAAAATCCAATTGTTTATGGGATGCTCATTATAACATTAATTGGATTATTTGTCTCTTTTCTTCTGTCAAAATAATTTTGAAATAATTTGTTTGGAAACTATATGGATCAACTCACTATAGATTACTGAAAGTTAAAACATTATATAATATAGCTAAATAAATATAAACTTGCAGCTTTGGAGAAAAGGTTTAACTTGTAGTGAAAATTAGTGAAATTAATTCGATCTTTGGATTATTATTTATTTACTACATTTTATAAAAACCTCTAAAAGTATGGATTCTGAACTGAGTTCAGATTTATATTACTATACAAGTTAATGATCTTGAATTGAAAACATTATTGTGTTTTCATTTTGGACTCAAAGCTTTATAATTAGCTAATAAGATAAAAGATGACCACTGGAGGGTTGCAATAGATCCTAAGATCTAAATTACTAACATGCCCTGAACTATATAGCAAAATAAATGACGCGTTTAAACCAAAGGATTAGTAATCTACCGCTTTTAAAATATGCAATAAATGCCAACCATAAAGATATTCATCTACAAGAGTTTCTCTAAAGAATTAAATTGCCTCTTTACATAAAACTACAATTCAAAGTAAGTACTATAATAATGGATTTGTGATTATGAATGCCATAATATGGAATTATGGTAATTATCATAAATTGATCAACAGACATTCTAAAATGGATTAATGTGTTAACAATACAATTCAAAGTAGGATTTCTAAATGGTTTTATTTACTTTTTAAAATCATTATTTTAAGTGTTACTAAGGATTTAAACCTACAAAAGAAATTACATTGGGCGTTTTATTTAATGTTACTGCATATATTAAAGTATTGTCAGTAAATTATAAACAATGGAATACTCTGCAAAATGTAAATACAGTATTTCCACAGAATAATTCTCAACCATATTGTTGAATTATTTAATTTATAGTTATTATTAGTGTAATAATAAATATATAATAAAGTTCTCAAAATAAGCTGAGATATGAAGGTACAAGTAACAACTTTATATTATGATTAATAATATTGGGTATGAGTATAATATATGTGATTTACATTTTATATTGGTGACAGATTACATTTAGTTGAACTAACTTATAAACTTCAGTAATTCCCTTTATGATTAATTGACTTTATGTTTTATTAGTCTTTGAATTCAGCCACAGATTAATAAATAGCTAAATATCCTGAGTAGATGATTAAATCACTAAGGAATATTTTTTTGTATCATGTCTATGAATTGTATAATTTGAAAAACTATACTATCCAATAAAGTTGTCATATAGTATCAAGAAACCTAATAGTATTTGCTGGCAGAAGTATACTCCCAACTAATTATTTAAAATTTAAATATAATAATATAAGGAGCATAGTCAGTCGTTTTAGTAAAATATATAAATATTATAATAAATGAAGTTATATATTTTGTATAGCATTAGAAGTACTAAATAAATAATATTGCTTACTCCAAAAGAATTTAAAGAACTAGCCACCAAAATTTTATAGAATAAGGTTGATAATCTATTAATTATTATTACAAAGCTAATGAAGGACATTACGAAACATTTCTACCCTCCTGAAAGTGAGATTAGATTTAGACTTATTACTGTTTAATCCTCTCTAATAGAGTGCTATTAATTTGCAACAATTTAGAATTACAAACATGATTATAACCCAAGATTAGCTTATTTACAGAGAACAAACAAGAATATTTATTACAATTGTTATATAATTTTATTAATAAATTACGTTTATTATTCCTTATATTTTTGTTATTTTGTTTATATATTTGTTATTTATAATAACGCAATTGTTATTATTGAAATCATCATCTTTACATTTTGTTGAAATAAAGTGTCATATTTCCAAGCTATTAAATTACATATTTATTTATTAAATTTATATAAATAACTTATTATTACTATTGCTATCTGAAATAAAAAATAGTAGGATAGGATGATATACAATAAAATTCTCTTTTATATTCATTATATTTAAAGAGAGAGAGAGAGAGGGGGGGAGAGAGACAGAGAGAGAGAGAGAGAGAGAGCTTTATTTAAAAATACATATTAATTTGTATCAAAGTAATTCATTACACAAGAGATATAGTAATAGAATATACGTGTTTATGAATATTGTAATATTATTATCATACATGTAAAAGAATACCCTGAGAAATTTATTGTTCTTAAATTTTAATGTATAATTAAATTCTGGAATAGTTATTATTATTTATTTTATGTAGAAAATAAACATGCATTCGACTTAACCTACTTCTTATAAGTGCTCGGCCAATACCAAAAACATTTCACATAAAATGTACTCATCTTAACTGTCTGCCTTTTGCTACTACCTGTTTGTGATTTGAACTTTGGGTGTATATAGATATTGTAATAGTACATAACTGTGGATGAAGCGAGATGCTTTATTATTTCCCAAATTAAGGCATTAAATTGTAACACCATAAATGATGATGATAAGAAAGGCTTTGTTATACCTCACAGATTTGAATATGTTGGATTGTATCTAAAAGATTCTTTTATTCAAATGCCCCAAAGGTTCTCTACATCCAAATTCTAATTATACAAAAAGTGGTTTTAAATTAAATAATAAATAAAAGGAGAAAAAGAATCTTTATCATTTATATGTCAAATCCTAATGATAATTATTATGAAAATATGCTAGATTTTGAGATAATATCTCACAACTAAATAACTCCTAATAATAATGAAAAAAATATGCCCAATTTTTATTATTTTTCTATACTGTAATTATTTATTTTCAGGGGTTTAACATTAAAATTCACTAATGAGACTTGATCATTTGCTAAATATAAAATAGGAGACAAAGGGAATATTTTATTGAATCTAAATTATATTTAAAATCTAACTAAATATAAAAAATATATTTAGTATCTTGATTCATTAATGTTAAATAATATATATGTTTATTAAGAGTTATACAAGTAATCAGTAGCATTTCAATATTCTCAGGGTAAAATAATTATGTTATCAAAATCAAATATTACATTTTGATGTCCATATACAGATAAGTGATGTGATTTCAAAATAAAGAAAATACTCAAAGTCAAACATTAAATAAAACAATTGGTTTATCTTTTATTTATGATAGGCATTTTTCTTTTTTAGAGTGGCACCAATAACATAAAATAATAAAGCAAAAATATCTATTCTTTTTATAGGTTTCTCAATTGATTCATAAAACTTATGTTGAGCAACATTTGATACTGATATATTTGTTCAAATTATATTTATGTTCAAATGAAGACCATCCATGTCAGATGACTAAATAAGATATAATAGTAATGATACTTGCTTACACCTAAATAGTATGAGATCAGATATTCATTCTTTGGATAGAAATACACTAACTTTTCAATTAAAAAAATAAAATTATCTTCAAATTATACAAGATATATCTATGTTTCTTTAAACTATATTTCCCTTTTCTGAGATACTCAAATACAAATAATCTCTTAAAATAATCCCTTTTATTTAAGGAAATGTTTTAAATATGGCAAAAGCATTACTATATTTATCTATATTATTTTTAACATCATAAAGTCTAGTATGCATTTCATCATAACACTATAGTGGCTCTAATAAGTACTTCATCATAATTAGTGTTATAAACACTATATGGGTTTCTAGGATTGTGCATACAGACTCATATATAAAATATTATAATAGCAAATCTACCTTTCAAACATGTCTCATGATTACTGAATGATTCCAAGGAATACACAAATAAAACTATATATATTTCAATAATAATAATGTAAAATTTTTAATGTTTAAAGTAACATTCTTGTTAGCATAAATGCTGATAGAAAGTTCAGGTGATGCATTTATAGTGTATTATATATAAGTGCTATATAATAATTATACACATGTGTAGTAAATCATAAAAAAATAATATCAGTTAATGAGCTTCAATATTTTTATGAAATACTAAAGAATTAAAAAAGAAAAGAGAAATATGACCATAAAAAGACCAAATATATATACATATCAGTTTTAAATAGTAATTATGCTCAATTGGCCTCTTATAATTTTCATATTTTATTAATATGATAAACAGTTACTTGAAGAGTTTCTGCTTTGACTTTGGCTTTTTTTTATAATGTGATGATAATGTCTTTTATTGATGAATGCATACATTTTTAAAGAGTTTGAGTTGATTTTAAAATATTATTTTTGCAAATCATACTGAGATAAATTAATAAGATTATTCAGAATTATTGGAATGCTTCTTCCATCATAGTGTTCTTCAGATAAGGATAACTAGTTGTTTATTACAATTTTTTTTTTACAGTTGTATGCTTGTTAATGCTCTTTCATTTAGTAAAATTATTAGATGTAGGCCAAAAGGAATTAAGACCTCAGATAGCTGGTCTTATTCACTCATATATTTTTTGATCCATGTTCAGTTCAAATATAATTTTTTTATTTTTAGGTGAATAGGGTAAAATTAGCAAGAATAAAACTTTGCTAACTTCAAATATTTTATATTGTATTGTTGACATTAATAAAAACAAATAATAATAGTACAGATAATTAAAAAAGAAAAATATAAATAGTTTAAAATACAAAAATAAAATAAATACATAAACATAAATCACAAGTCTTTTTTTTACAAATAAATTCATACATATATTTTTAACACTATTTCTAATATAACTTTCATGTAATTCATTTAGCTACCTTTTTATTCATTATTACCATTGCTCTCTTAACAACAATAAATAAATATTAACCTTGGAAGTGTCAAAGAAACAAACAAAAAAATAAATAAAAAGTCGATGAAAATTCAAAATTCAAATGTATTTTACAGCCACATGTTTAAAAGATATTGCAAGGCACATTAAATATTTACTATATAAATGAACATATATCCAACTAATTAAAAGATGTTTATTATCCTTTAATAATAAATACTTCAGAACTGTACAAATATAAAACAAAAAATTTCCATTTTCTTTTATCCCCTTTTATTTTTATAGGTATCATAATTCACTGTGAGAATTGAGTCATCCAATCCTTAGAAATATATATATATATATATGGAGTTGGAATGGTTTTGCTTCTTTACAAGTAACTGCCATTGATGATAATAGTGATAATACAGCTTTTATTAAAAAGCAAATTGGATTAAATATTATTTTAATGTTATGAATTTATATTCATTAATTAGCATAATTTTACCATATAACATTTTAATGACTTGGGTAGTCAATTTTTTGTTTAGTCGTTTCCAAAGATGTAAAAAAAGTTTTGTATGCTAATGTTTTATATGAGATTTCAGATCATTCCATGCAAATTGTAACTAAAAAAAACATTATAAGTACAACATACAGTTTAATGGAGGTTTTATTAAAACATATTAAAAAAAATTATATTGAAAGAAAAAAGTTCATAAATAATAAATTTATTGAATTTAGATATATATAATTCCAGTTTTTATATTTATTATATTTTTTAACAAACAATTATACAATTATCATTATACAAAACTATTTTCAATTATTTATTTTATTTTATTTTAAATAGATGAAATACACAGGCTTATATATACCTGTGTCTATATATGTAATAGATAGAGTATGAGCACAGACTTTCACATGACCCACCACTCTCCACACTATCTCATAACACTGATACACCTGAACACTTGTAGCATATATGTGTAGAGATGGTAATCTGGACCAACTGGTGATTGCTGGTTTAGCATGAAATACGTTTATTGGTGATTATTTATCTTTTCGACATATGTGTGTTCAGGTGTATCAGTGTTATGAGATAGTGTGGAGAGGTGGTGGGCCGTGTAAAAGTCTGTGCTCATACTCTGTTTATTTTAAATAATAACTTTTATTAATAACATTTTTAAACAGAGTATTATAAAATAGTCAAATGATAATGTGAAAATTATATTTATCGTTGCTTTTAATGTGTGTATATATATATATTTATCTGTATGTATATGCATGCATGTATCAACCCAAAAAATTCAGATACTTTATCGTGGTTTTTTATCAATGTTATTATTAAAGAAAATATTTGAAAAAAAAAAATTATATCAAAAACAATGCCATGGATTTTGCTAATTATAACTGAAAGACTTTCATTGACAAATGCTTTTATAACTTATTGTATTTCTAAATAGATATAAATTAATTTTCAAATATTAAAAATATTTTAATTTTAAAACTAAGACACGAAAATATACAATTTATGAATAAATTTGAAATTACTAAATTAAAAAATATTTAAATTTTTTATTTGTATTTTTTTATTTTTTGAATGATTATATTTTATCAGCTTTATTTTTTTATAATATATTAATTTTTCAGAACTTTTAAATGTTAAATAAATCCTATTATTTGTCACACAGGTAAAAGCACACATAGAATATATATATTTATTAAGCACTATATTGGAAGAAACTATGTAACCAATCAAATTATTTGACAGTATTGCTGAATTGTTGTCTACAAAATTCTGTAATGTATTGAACTATTGAAAAAGACAATAAACTTCTCTCATTTTTTGTAATTACATATTTCTTAAAAATATATAGAAAATTCTACAAAAGGCATTAAATATTAACACCTGATAATTCAATAAAATAAAAAAACAAGTTGAATTATACAATGATAATAAAGCTATTGGAAGTAAAAGGTGCAATCCACCACAATCAAAAATTCCAAAATCACACAAATTTACAGGATTTAAAAAATTCTTCAACAGTAATAAGCAAAACACTGAAAAATATATGAAAGACCTATGCAACCAAGGTTACAACCAAAAAGCATTAAATAAAGCAATCAAAGATTTAACATTCAAATAAAGCACAATTTAAGATGACAAGCCAGTAATAAACCTGGAGGAGCATACATTATATACCAACACAGTCTGACAAAATAAAAAATATTTGCAAATAAAAATACTGTTATTTTCAAACACCAGCTGCCCCAATAGACTAATGAACAATTCTTATGACAAAATTACTAAAGGAAGAAATTCCAGAAATAGTCTACAGGATTCAGTAGATCTGCCTAAGATGCACCGTAAATCTCATACCAACATCACCACCAGAATAGCACTAGTATAAATATTTATAAAAATTCACTAAAGAAAACCCTGAATATATTGTACTGGTCAAAATATGTTGATCCATATAATATGAGCTGGAACTCAATGAAACATACTTCAAACCCAGTCAAGCCTGAGATTTATATCAGGGACCAATCTAGATTCGTACCCATTCCACAAGCCCCAGATCAAACATCTAATGAATAACATACTAATGATAGCACACGAGAATTAATTCTTAAATCTGGCTTACTAGAAGAGTGAAAGAGATATTTAACAAAAGAATGCATATATATGTTAGAATGTATGGAAGTGGAGGGAAGATAATTCAAACTACATAATGAAACAGTAAGGTCTGCTTTGCAGATCTTCGTTTCACCTTTTCTCACCTATTTCCTACCCTCATAACTTAGTTTGAACCCCAATCTATCATAGTGTGTCTGCAATACGCTTATATATCGAAAATCTCGCCTAATTTTAAACCATGAGTACAATGCTCATATTATATATATATAAGTCATTCCCAAATAAATAAAAGATTATAGATTATGTATATGTTCACATAATTTTGATTTATTAAAAAGTAGGTTATATAAGTCGTAATTGCGCACACACTATGATATGCATTTTAAAACATATCAAAACTATAAATTGTTAAAGTTATTTTGTTTGAATCTATTTACAAATATATTACCGTCGTAATATATTTTGATTTAAAATAAAATTCATTTAGTAAATATTCGTTTAGTAAATAGATTCAAATATTGCAAGTTAAAAGTAAAATAATTTTCATTTAATTTAATAAAAGTCATTCCAAATATTTCTTTAAAATAAATGAGGGACAATGGTTTATTTAGTTAATATTATATAAGTTTATCTAAAAACAGCAGATGTCCACTTAAGGTTTTCTTTAATTAATAAAAGTAATTTTAATTAAATCTAGTTTGTATTCGAATGTCGACAGGGAAATTAACAAAAGAAATTAATTAATGTTGAATTCCTTTAGACATTGGATAGATTTAATTACAGCTGATAAGTCCGATATATTTTTGTAATGCTCCAGGGCAGTTCTATTGTTAACGTCTACTATAAAAAGAAGGGTTTTCTTTTGTTCTCCAGTTTTTTCTAATATTTCTAAGAGAAATCATTCTGAGTTCTATTCTAATAATTTGCTAACCTTGACATGATAGAGTAGAGGCGTTAAGATGGCTATGTCCCCTTGGAATAGCCGGCCGCTGCTCCAGACCATCGGAAGCTATCGCATAAGGAACCCCAGAACTGCTGCTGCTGCAAAAATATGAACATTCCAGATTTTGCTGCTGAATTATAAAACCTGCCAAACATCTACCTGCAAATGCGTCTCCAGAGGTAACCTAAATTAACCCAAGAGCTATTGTGATTCCTAACTAATATGCTATAGCTATTCTAAATTGTTTTCTGAAATTTCACATAACTTTATTATGTACTTCTTTAAAGTGTTCAAATATAATCAACAGTTTTGCTCTATCCTTGGGTTAATATTTTCTATTTATAAAGCTTCTTTTATTTTATTATGATAATGTGTCAGAATCGTCTTGGATCGAGTGAACTATTCCCTTTATTGAAAGTAAGACGCTGCTAGTAAGGCATATTTTAAATTTATAATTTTCCAATTTTATTATCTTGCAAATCACTCGTTCAAGGGTGATTCTTTTCTTTAATATATAATATAATCACATAGTTTAAAATCTACATGTTATTGATTTTAATCTAATATAAGAGTATGTGCAAGGTCAATGATTAAATGTGTCCCCTAATGCATGATTGCTTATATAAATCTATACTTACTTTTCAAACCTGCAAGCATGCACTTTCCTATTTTAATTACCATGTTCTATTTTAATTACAAAGTTCATCATTGACATCGAGAATGTGCAGACCCTTTTAAATGAATTTCTGGAAATTTGATTGGGCATTTCTCTTAATCCAAGTAAAACCCATTCAGTATGTTTTGTATACACTCGTCTTGTATTGCTGGTAAATGAATTGGTTGTTGAGACTGCTTTGTTTTAATTTTCCAAGGATTCTTTATACGGCCATGCTTGCAGTTTACAGGCAGAGTGTGTCCCCAAATTACACACCTGGGAATTAAACGCAATCGTCACACAGTCGCTAAGTTTCGGCTGTTCATAAAATACTTTCCTAAGGGTTAGCAGTGAGATGCCCTCCGTAATCATTCCGGATATTCAATATTGTTTTATTTTTATATTTATTTTACAAAGCATCCGTGACTTAAACGTGTCACACCCTCCAACTTTAATAAATTCATTATCAGCAATACTGACCTCCCAATGCAACTCTATTATTATTATTCTCAAATAAATGCTTTGATCACATTCCCACTTTGTTGCTTAGTAAGCTTTAGTTCGTACTATTCTTGAAATCAATAAATATTTTAGAACCCTTAATTTTCAAATATTTTCTTAAACTTGTATAATTACTCAAAGCACCTCGCACATGTTCCTATCTCGTCAAGCACATTATCATAATGCTATTAGCCCGAGGAATAGAATATATCACTTTGTTTTAAAGTCTTTTTGTCATATAATGCCAAATTATTTAACACACGTCCCTGTCTCATATAAGCAGACAGTGACATTATATATATAATTTATATGAGTAAATTTTGTGAAATTATTTAAAACTAAATTTGATCTCTTATTTTATTTGATTCCTATCACTGTCTTGGTTTATATATATATATTTTCTGCATTCCTTTTGTAAATCCATAGATGTTAATTAGCCACCCAAGCTTCTTTTAGTATAGAGTCTTTTGTTTCTTCCTGACCACCAGTCACTGGTCAAAGGTTATACTAGTAGTGGCATCAGATGCATTATAACATAGATGGCGCTGTGAAATTTGGACTTTAGATTCGAACTTAGTATATCTAGAAGGCGACCCCTCCTAGAATGTTCAGTTTTGTGTCTGGGTTTGAATTCTGCAGTGTGTTAGCGAGATAGACGATTCTGACTGTTACAATAAGTGGCTTGAATAATAAAATATTTAATAAAACATTTAATGAAACAGTAAATTAATTATATATTTATTTAAATGTGTATGACAAGATGATCTACCTGGGGGTAGAGAGTTACATACAATTGATTACACTATTATGATTCATATGCTCTTATAAATAAATGACATATTATATGTAAATAGGTATATTTGGTGGGTGAGATCAAGATGCCAATCATTTCTTACAAAACAAACTTATAACGTATTTGAATTAACACTTTAGTGGTGGTTCTGAAAGGTGATGATTAATGTACAAATCTCTGGAGCATTCTGGGAATCATTATACAGATTACATAACTTATTTTCATGCCATTTCAGCCATGAAAATCAATAAAAATATTTTAAAAAATGGTTTACTCATCAAGGATACTATTTGTGAATAATTAATAAAATAACATATATTTAAATCAAGTTTATTTGCTTAGTGAACAAAATATTTTAAAACCATTCTTTAAATTCAGATTTTAAAAAGAAAAGAATGTTTCACCTTTCTAATAGATATATACTCTTAAATAAATGGAATAAATTGTGATGGTGGGATTTTTTTTAAAATAAAAAGAAAAATAACATTAATTAAACTAATTATCACTATTGGAACGATATATATATATATATACACATACTCATACTCACAAGCAAAGCACAATTTTATTGTTACAGCATTGAAATGAGGTCATTAAATAAATAAATTAATAATAATGAAAAAGTAACGGTGCTGATATAAAAGAACAGAAGAATCCAATGTGAGATTGTGCATCTAAATGAAAAAAACGAAGTGGCTAAAAGTCCCTTTTCTAGGGTACTGCTTAGAGAAATTTAATTAGGGTTGGCAAGGTCCCTAGGGTTCTCTGGTGCAACCAATGCAAGAGGCCTGTTATATGAAAATGATCCCAGGAAGGTCAACTGTCAATGGAATAGGGTGCGAAGAATGTCTATGGATTCAAACTCATCACAACCCTCCAGACTAGAAGCACATAATATAAAAAAACTAAGTCATATATTAGCAACACAGCATAACACCATGTTTTTAATGACATGAAATGGAAGTTACTACTTTAAGATACATGAACCTCATCAAATGCTATAAGTTAGGCAATTAATGCTATGTCATGTAATATATATGGGAAAGATTTAATTCACACAAAATAGATTTTGAAATTACCTCCCCCCACTCCTTGCTTGCTATTTAATATATTGAAATCCCACCCTTGTAAATTTTATAACTTTAGAATAATCAAATCTTTAAAATGTTAAGAGTATAGCATTGTAATACGGAATATATATATATATAATAACAATAAAAAAATCATCTTTCCAGAATTAAGTGAGCAACATATAAAATATTTAACAGTGTTAATTTTTTGGGAAATAAAAATTTATACATAAATATTTTTTTGATGCATTAAAGAAAATTATGATATTAGGTCAACTTGAGTAACAATCTGGCAAGCATATTAATTAAGAATGTATGTACATCTAATTCAAAAGGAAGGCGGTTTTATTAACCTCAACCCAAAGAGCTCTGAGTAGATAGGGAAAAATAACTTTATAAATTAGCTTATAAGATTGCTTAGATTGGCGACTTAAAATAATAAAATAAAATATAGTTTAAAAATTAAGAAAGGAACCACACCAAAATTAAAGAAATAAGAGCATATGATAGACTTTACATATAAAAGAAAATTATTAGAATGAGAGCAAATTTACATTAACAAGTTAAAAAACATTTAATTTAAGTAAGAGATCTGGATAGCCGAAGTTGAGATTAGTTTTAGAAGAAATTAGACATAAATTTCATAGGTGGTTCTTAGGTTAATTACCTTGCTATATTAAAAAATCAATTTTTACAGTTTGGCTCAGGATGGCAAATTAACAGGATCAAATGATTTCCAAAGTAGTAGCAAGTTTCTATCAGGCATTCCTCCATTCTTAGATTATACTTTCTATCATTTTTGGGCATCAATGAGGTGGTTACTGCTGGCAAAAGATGGATAAGCAAAAGGTGAGAAAAGGTGGTTAGTTTGACTACTCATTGAAAATTTTGAGAAATAAAGTAGCGTGGAGTCCTTTCATGACAGCTGATCTACCAAACTAGTTTTCTCTCAGGTGGTCAAAAATCGGCCCATTATATACTGCACTCAGGTATTTGAGGAATGCTTTTAATATTCCTTTTTTAAATTTCATTCACGATTGCTATCTAGTAAGAATTTTCTCATTTCTGTCACCTATTGTTTTGGAGATGCAACCGTTAGATAATTTGTCCAAAAATATATTCAAATCTATTTCCAGATTAGAAATAGATTTGACAAAATGTTAATTGTAAAAGTAGAAATTCTTAATTTGATTTCTTTTTTACTTTTAGTACAGTTTAATTTAATATTCTTTCCCAAAATTAGACAATGTAAAATTTCCAGTCTTTTAATTATTTTTGGACAATTGACAGTTGCATACTCCATCTTGGATTTTTTAAAAAAAAAATGCAGTTTTTTAAATAAAGAATTTAAATGAAAAGTTTTAATTTTACAAACTTCAAAAAAATATTTGTAAAATTAATATCATGTTAGTAATTTCTCCCATTACATACATACATACATATATATATATGCACGTGTGTATTTGAGCTGCACCTAATATATTTTGTTTTAATAAGAAGAATTAATAATAAATAATAGTAAAAATAGTAAAAGCTAAACTTTATAACTTTTTAGGTGCATATATCAAACATATACATAAAATAGATATACATGAACATAGAAGCGGGATAGAACCTAAGATTTAAACATGGGTTAGTAATTTGATAAGTATGAAGGACCATGAAGCTCAATCATCAATTAGGATTAAATGTTTCAATATACCTATGTTTTTAGATAATAATAACAAAAAACACATGGGCATGCATCAATTTTCAAAAAGTCAGCCTAGTCTGTTTACAATATAACAAAAACAAGGAAAAATAAAGGAGACATTGTTCATAATTAGTCGCTAGAATGTTATAAACAAAAGAAGGAGTAACACCTACCTATTCCACAGCTGGAAAATATAAATGAATTTATTTTACATAATTACATGCATCAACACAATGAATAAATTAGCTATGATTAGGGTGCTAGATGCTGAAATTATATTTACCCAAACAAATATTGGATGAAAAAAGAATAACCCACTTTGCCAGGTATACTAGCATATGCATGACATTTATTACATATAAAATGACAATAATATTAAATATAAAAATGTAATAAGTGTGCTTATATGAAACTAAAGAGAAACTTGTTATTTCATCTTGCTATGAATATGAGAATGCTATAAGATTTCAAAAGTGTTAAACAATATTTAATTTATAGAAATAACAAAGTTTTCAATATTTGCATACAAGTGCACTTATACTTATTACATTTATTATATTCCATATAGAAAAACTACAAACAGTTAATATCATTATATATATAAATATATCATCATCATCCTCATCATCAACCATTATCAATCCACTGCAGGATGAAGGTCTCTCCAAGTTTAATCCATCTTCTCCGATCTTTAGCTTCTCTTCTCCACAACACCCCTGCACATTTTCTTATTTCATCCATCCATCTCACATGTGGTCTCTTTCTGGGTCTTTTACAATCTCTTGGAATCCAGTTTAAAATTTCAATTGTCCATCTATTATCATCTCTTTTAGCAATATGTCCAGCCCAACTCCATTTCAATCTTTTAATTTTTTCAATAAGGTCAGTAACACCTGTTTGTTGTCTTGCCCATACATTGCGTTTTCGATCTCTTCTTGTTACTCCCAACATACATCTCTCCATACTCCTTTGAGTGGTCTGAAGTCTCTGTATTGCTCTTCTATTAAGTGTCCAAGTCTCAGATCCATAAGTAAGAACTGGTAAAACACATTTGTTAAAAACCATCCTTTTCAAACACATAGTCATATTTCCTTTTAGTATCAAGTTATTTCTACCAAAAGCACTCCAACCAAGTTTAATTCTATGATTAATTTCCTCCATTATGTTTCCATCTGTATTAATAATCTGACCAAGGTATTTGTAACTGTTAACTTCTAATTCTTCATAATCAATCTTTATTTTCATATTATATATATATATATTCTAACCTTGCTCTCGTGCATCCTCACTTCCAGATAATATATGATATGAAATAAAACGGGTTCTAGCTCAGTTAATAGTTAAGAAATAAAATATTCAGCATTAAAATTAAAATGTTTCACTAGCTCAAATTTAAAATATGAATAAGGTTCTGTTTATAAAATAAATTAAATAAATATTTAATATTTTCAAGAGACTTGAAGTGAAATTACAGGTGACAAGATAGATTACATTGAGCCAATATCCCACAGGATACTACCTCAATGGCATAAGAACACTATCCCCCCTTTATTACTATTTCAAATAACAAACTCATAGTATTCTTACGACTTTAATAACTTCTACTCACTAAGATTAAACTAATAATTAAATCTTAATCTTCTATTTAATAATCTACCTCAATAAAATAATCTCAGGTTCATAAAGTTTATTCTAAGTTAATAAAAATACGGTAGTAAAATATGAGAAGGGATTTTATGTCATAATCTACTACACTGAACTAATAATAAATAATAATAATAATAATAATAATATTCTTCATTGTTTAATTACTACTGGATATCTTTTCTTTTTACTATAATTTTATTACCATAATAAAATAATGAAATAATATAATATGATCTTTTATCTTCATGTAATGATATAATAAATACGTGGTAGCATTTTAATAATCTGACAAACAAAATATGTGTGGCAACTGAAAGCATATAATTTAATATACTATTGTGATAACTGATTTATGACCAATAAAATAATGTAAGGTTATGATTATTTAATTATAATGAATACCAATAAAATATTTAAAATTCTTAAAATAATTCTCTATTTATCTTTTGTGCAAAATTATATATTTGTTTCGATTATTATGCATATATCGTGTTTTCATGCAGCGATGTGGAGAAATAAATAACTCGGACACAAAATTTTTTAAATAACAAAATTTAACAAAGTTTATTACTAACAACAAATAAATAAACAATTTATTTACACTATTTACAGTGGATATCCTTAATTTTTTTACTTTACAGTTTGATCTACCGGGTTATAAAAAAAAATAATTTATATTTCAATTATATCTTTATTTAGATTTAGGACAAAATTTAAAAAAAAAATGTTACTATTTGGTTTCTCATTATGGTTAATTTATTACAAGTATATTTATCTACTTTATTAGCAACAGCATTTTATCCTTAATATTATTAAATTATCTTATTTTAAAAAATTCATACTTAGAAAACATTCTATAGAAAACAAAATTTTATAATGAGTATGGATTTCTCAAAAGATTAAAAAAAAATTTCATCTTGCAAAGTCAAAGATGTTACACAAAATATTATCCAAAATTCAGTACTAGATTTTAGTATTTATCACACAATGTTTACTAATCATAATATATTCTTCTTTAAGCCTTACTTTAGTATGATATAAGTGTAATCATCAATATATTTCTGTTAATCAATAAACAAAAAATATACTATGCATATTGTTTACATAATTTACTTTGTACTATTGTATTTTAAAAATATGCAATACTTATTTTTCTCTTAAAACAATAATACTAAAGCATTTAAAATTATTATCACTTTAAAGAAAATATCTTTGTTTAGATACTTTATTTTAAAAATTTTTATATTTCATTTCCGAAATAAAATTCAAAATATATTCTATGATTCTTTTCTTTCCTTAGGATACTTTGGATCTTCAATTTTAAGTTATAACGTCCTATTCCTTCTAAGCAAATAAACCAATCTTATACAAAACGATAGCATAACCTAGGTTCTAAATTATTTATCATTTCTCTTAAACATATCTTACTGAACGATGCAGTTACATGAAATAAAGATAGCGAAAACAGATGCATAGGATTAAGGAAGAAAGCTAGAGTATTACTCTTAACATATTTCAAAATCATGGCACAGTGCGAAGAGGTATGACATTTACCTGCCTAATATCCTCTAGTACAGGGACAATGTTAAAGCTATTTCTTCAGCTTTATTAGAACATCAAATATTTAAAGAAATATAAACACTGTCCAAATAAAATGTGTATCAGTCATAGGGCTTTGTTAACTATGCTGATATTCACATAAAGACTAAATATTATTTCCATTCCTTATAACATCCTATTTCTTAAAAAAATACATCATCTTGGTTTCCTGTTCACTAAGTACTTCCAAGCCACTATCTCAACATTATTTCTCAAGATTTTCCACATCTTACATCGATAAATAACTATCTGCATTTACAAAACAATAAATAAAATTCATTAATAGTTAAACAATCTAGCTGTTCCACAAGAAAAGTCTGCTTATTTCATTATTCTATATGTCTAATCATATACAATCTACTTAGACAATATTTGAATATCCAATAACATGAAAATTTTAAAAGAATCACATAATTATTTGTTATGTTGGATTATATCACTAATAAAAAAAAATTGTCGTATGCATATTTTCAAATCAATCCTATCTCATAATGTTTTTTAAAATGTTGTATAAAATGCGGTACATATAAGTAAAAAAACTTTTACACTTCATTCTTCCAATTTATGGATGATCTAAAGAAAACAAAAAAAATATACATTATAAATTATCAATAGTTATTATTATTACCAATAACCTTTATCTAGTCATCGTGTTCAGTAGGCTTCCTTTATCCACTTGAGCATTGCAGATATAAAAAAAAAATTCACACCCATACACTTTATATTAAAATATTTTTAGCTAAATTATTAGATTGTTATATTATAAAATTTTAATATTAATAAATTAATGTTTTTATGTTTTTCTAATCTTATAAAAAAAATTTAGATTTAAATTAGGTTAACAAAATAAAAGGAATCAAAACTATAATTACATATTTTCTTGACGATAGTTCCTGATAAGTCCAAAATGTTTATTATTTTCTCTAGAGTTTTTAAAAATATTCTCCTCCAAGCATGTTAAAGTTTAAAATAAAAATAATTATTAATCCATTTAGTAAAATTTATAGAAAATAATCCTTGGTTTTAGTATTTAAGATGATAATTATTACATCATAATATTAATTAATCCCGTGAAGCTTCTTAATCTTCTCTACCAATATTCTCTGCATATCCGATGCATCAATCCATCTAATTTAACTTTAAAAATATTCGATAAACTTTTAAGTACTATTTGTATTTCCATGGATCCATCTTTTATTCAACTATATGTTCACTTTTTTATATAAGTTTCCTTCTTAATACATTTAAACTTTCCTTTGGTATTTTTATATATCACTTTAAAAAAAAACTTCAAGTACTTTTAAATAAATCTTTTCTAAATACATTTTTAAACAATTCTAAGACTGGATATTTTAATATCAAAAACACTTCTGTAACATATTCTTCTGGGTTCTTTCTTTAATTCTTGAAAATATTTTTTAAAAATGTTACCTTCAGAAAGGATATAACATTTTACTCCTTTGAATATCATATTATATAAATGATTCATAAGATATATTTGTCTTATTACTACTTTTAAAAAAAATAAATCTTGGATAAACTTATAAATAATACGTTTCAATACATTTTTTAGACTCCGTATAATGTCCAAGCTGTGGTTTTTTTTATGTACCAAAACAGTTCTTTGGTGAAATATTAATAAAGCTGTATCAATAAATATTCCAAACATTTTTACAGTATTACAATTTCTATCCATTTTATTCCACAGTATATCCATTTTTTTTTGCAAAGTTTAGGTTCAATTTTTTAGATAAAATACGACTGGCAAGTAACTTTTAAAAATTAGAAAATCATTTCCACGAAGTTTCTAAATTATTATATTTTAACATGCTCTTTTGCAAAAATACTTTTAAAAATTATCAATTAGTTTTTTGCAAATAAAAAACGATAAGAAAGTACTAAAAAAAATTGACTAAAATAAAAATTTTAAAATACTATCTTTTTGATAGTTATAATTTACCTTTCTCCGGTTTCAATACATTATTAATCTCCCCCTATACCCCTGTGCAATTCATATTTATAGTCTTTAAGAATACCTCATTTGATTGGTTGATTCTTACTTTAACTTGAGAACAAATTTACATATTTTTAGTTTATAGCAGAATTGAATTTTCAAAATTAGAAATTATGACGTATTGAACCTAAAATATTATTTAAAATACCACTTTTAATTCAATTATAACTTTATTTAAATTATTTAATCTTTTAAAATAACTTTTAAAATAACATTTAATAACTTATTCCATTTCTTAATATTCAATTTATCTATTTTTATTTAAATAAAATATTTAATTTTTATATTATGAATGTATTCGTCTTTATTACATCATTTAAACATTTGGAAATAACTACGTAATATTTTAATATTCACTTCTATGATAAATAATCATTATATCCAACTCTATAATACACAAACTTTGTTATTAAATTCTAACAAGCGTGTGTGTGAAAGTATACATTAAAAGTCACATGATTAATAACTTTGACAGACGATTTTCAATCTATTTCTCTGCCTAGATTTATATAATTGATACACTTATTATATTATATAAAATAATTATAAAATTTGAAAGAACAATTTTAAAAATATAGAACTAGATATAATTTTCACCATCATAAAGTTTATTTTTAAAATATACTATATTAATTTTGACTATTTAAATATGATTACAAATTTAAATATAGCATTTATTAAATTATATGTTTTAAACTATTAAAATCGAATTTATTAAATATACTTTTAATATTTATAGCTGTGTTATTTAATATGGCCAGCTTTTACAACCATATGAAACAATATTTTAAACTTTACTTAACTACTTTTTAAATAATTCGCTATAATTTTATATACCACGTATTTTCTTTAGCTTTAAATTGTACTTTAAAATATAATTGACAAACTATAATTAATAAATCAAAAGAACATATTCTAAAATTTAAAATTTTTAGTAATTGACTGTTATGAACTATTACTGGCCTATAGAAAAGGGCACAATATATATATATTGTACGGTCACTTCTTTCTTTTTTCTGATCACTGAGGGTGCTATCATGTCACCACATACCAAGAAAATTTAATTTGCAGTGATCTGAAGTTAATGATGATGATGAGTGACACCAGATAAATCCAGAAAAAGCCAGAGATCTTTAAGATTGTTCAGACAATTGAGAACAGACAACAGAGACAAATGTCAGCTAATATAATTAAAGAAAATTCAATTGTTTATTAATATTTAAGAAAAGAAATAACTCAGCATTTTACTGGCATATTTACCATAGAGTGTACATGAGTAATAAAAATATTAAACACCTAGCAGATAAGTTCATTTGCACACTTATTAATTTAAAAGCAATTTCTAATATCTCATGCTGGTGATTTATAAAAACCAATTCTAATTTACTAATTCACAGATAGCAAAACAATAGGGTCTTGTAGGAAACCAATGAAACAGCACAGGCTAGCATTTCTTGACCCAGAATAGAGCATCAGAATCAAAGATGTCATTTGTCTGCAGAGCAGCCCATGATATATCACTTTTAACCCAATTTATGGTTAATTTCAAACACAAGACAAGAAAATATGAGAAAAGATTATGATCTTATGTAATCTTTGAGAGAAGAAACAAAACCTGGACACTATACACAATAAATCACCAGCCAAAGAGATTTGCAGTCTACAGAAAGCACATACAAACCTATTCTAAATTAATTATTGTACACTGAAAGGGACCAGTGAGTATAAGCAAATTATGAAGATCTTCCAAAGCATTTATCAAAGGTTAGTAGTAAAAAAACATTAAGCATATAAAATATAATTCACAATACACTCCGCTACAAAAGTTTAAAAGCACAAATATGTAATCTCAAAACTGAGATGACATTCTACGTACTAAAAAAAACAAATACATACAATAAAGATGATATGAAAAATTAAATAATACATTTATTTCAGATTAAGTGAAGAATTTAATAAGAGATTTATCCCTGGAAAGAATATGAAATATTTACTTTGCAGTAAAGCAGTCTAATGAGTTCTTCAGTGGGGGTACACGGTTATTTTGAGTTCAATATTCAGGTGCTTTATCTCTTTATGATGCTAAGGGTAGAGGCATACTTTGAGACAGTCTAATTTAGATTTTCATGGCATGAACTGGAAGAAACAGCTTGGGATTCAGAGTCCATCTTTGATAGGTTAGCAGGGCATACTGTATACAATATTCCACAAAGCTTGTAATTTTAACATTCTGGCAAAATGATCACTACTTAGCAATTAGAAGTCATTACTTTTATTTCAACAGACTTTCCACAGACTAATATAACTGAATAATAATGAACAGCAGAATAAGCTGAATCAATACTCTTCTCCAGTGGAATAATTTAGGTCAAGTCAAGAATAATGAGTCCAAAATTTTTGGGTCATTTATAAGCTCTCTTATTTCCCACATAATCTTCATTGTTTTTCAATTAGAAATTTTAGCCTAGAGAAAATCTCTATCTCATACTTAATCTTAATGGAAATTCTGACCAGGGCTTATCTTATTTTAAAATTAATTAATATAAAATTAAATCTCCACTTTTAAAAATAAATTTTCAATAGATTATAATTGAAAATAAAAGAAACAGGAATGTAATTAAAACTTTCCAAAATTAATCTTCCCTTCCAAAAGGATAAAAAAAACTTTTTAAAATTAGAATATTTTTACAAAGGATTAAAAAAAACATGTAAAAAAATGATAATTTTAAAACCAAAATTTATTGCAAATAAAAAATCACACAACTTTAATTTAAAAAAAAAATAAATTAAATGAGTATGTGTGTTATATCACCTACTCTTACTACGTTAAATAATAAAATATAAAACTTTGATATCCTTTAAAAACTTTAAAAAAAATATGAATGCCATTTTAAATTTTATGATGGAACTTTTGAAGTGGATAGAGTATATGGGTCAATATCTATCTATCTATCCATCCATCCATCCATCCATCCATCCATCCATCCATCCATCCATCCATCCATCCATCCATCCATCCATCCATCCATCCATCCATCCATCCATCCATCCATCCATCCATCCATCCATCCATCCATCCATCCATCCATCCATCCATCCATCCATCCATCCATCCATCTATCTATCTATCCATCCATCCATCCATCCATCCATCCATCCATCCATCTATCCATCTATCCATCTATCCATCTATCCATCTATCCATCTATCCATCTATCCATCTATCCATCTATCCATCTATCCATCTATCCATCTATCTATCTATCCATCTATCCATCTATCCATCTATCTATCTATCTATCTATCTATCTATCTATCTATCTATCTATCTATCTATCTATCTATCTATCTATCTATCTATCTATCTATCTATCTATCTATCTATCTATCTATCTATCTATCTATCTATCTATCTATCTATCTATCTATCTATCTATCTATCTATCTATCTATCTATCTATCTATCTATCTATCTATCTATCTATCTATCTATCTATCTATCTATCTATCTATCTATCTATCTATCTATCTATCTATCTATCTATCTATCTATCTATCTATCTATCTATCTATCTATCTATCTATCTATCTATCTATCTATCTATCTATCTATCTATCTATCTATCTATCTATCTATCTATCTATCTATCTATCTATCTATCTATCTATCTATCTATCTATCTATCTATCTATCTATCTATCTATCTATCTATCTATCTATCTATCTATCTATCTATCTATCTATCTATCTATCTATCTATCTATCTATCTATCTATCTATCTATCTATCTATCTATCTATCTATCTATCTATCTATCTATCTATCTATCTATCTATCTATCTATCTATCTATCTATCTATCTATCTATCTATCTATCTATCGTATTATCTATCTGGTCTATCTATAGCTATACTAAAAAAATAAATAATTAGATATTTGGCAGTATGTTCCTCAGGTTTGAGAATAAAAAAAATATTTTATTAATGGAGGATAATAATATTTAAATTTTCTTAAACCTATTTTTTTAAAAGAGTCATTATTTAACTCAATCATTGTAAAATCCTCATATGATAGTATAAAAATTTTCAATTATTAAATATATTTAAGTGTATTTTTTAAAAAAAAATAAAAAATATAAAAAATGAAGAAAAATAAGATTTTAATAATTTTGTAAATTTTTTATTTTTAATTAATCAGAGTTGTTTTCCTTTCTTTATCTCTATTTATTGAAAAAGAAAATCAAATCAGTGCAATTAACAGATTATCTTGTTATTTTTTTTGCAAGATGATTTGGTTTTTAGTTATAAAGGAATGTCAAGAATTTTATGTTGTTAAATTTAAGTTCTTAACTTGTTTTTAATCTATGATTAAGGAGATAATTGTCTGAATAATTATAGTTATAAAATTTTATGTAATTGGTTGTCACAAAAATTATAATGTAAGAGACAAATTGTAATTGGCTCATAGGCAGGATTGCTCTAAAAATATGTGGGGGTGTGATTTAGCAACTACACCCAAGTATCTGAAGGGTTATTTCTAATTTAACTGTTGAAGAGAGCAGTCAAATCTTAATTCTGCTGCTGAAAATGATAGTAAAAGAAATTATCACTAACTTAACTATTGAAGAGAGCAATCAAATTTCAATCCAGTTTCTGAAAAAACAGTAGAAGTATTCCTAACTTAGCTGTTGATGAGAGGGCAGCCTGACCTTACTCCAGCTGATACCAAGCTATTGAATATAATAATATAAATTTTTAATCCAGCTTTTAGCATATTATGAGTTTAGCACTAAAATGGTCCATACAATGAAAATCATGTGCTAAGTTAAGCTAAAAGTTGGACATCACCTTCCTCTATGTAAACCCCCCTTTAAGAAGTCTGTGAATTTGCCTTCAACCAAGAGCAATGGGTCTCTGAGTTATGTCTCATCTGAAGATTCAAGAGGAGAACCAAATGGACAAACTTTTCTACTTTTCAATTATCTGGAATTGCTACAGACCAAGAAAAGGACAATTTAACTGTACATGTTTTAAGAAGCCTTCAAGAAGAAGCCTAATTAAATAGAAAATGAACTGAAAAGGACTCCAACACTAAAGCTATAGTCAGAGGTACTATTATTTTTCTATGTGTGCATAATATAGTTTTATTTATAGAAAATCTATTTTTTGTTTCATAAATATAATGTTTTTTTTTTCATTTAATTTGCCCTGTGGGTAGTCAAAGAATGCTATCTGTGATTTTTGAAAATATTTAGCAAACTCTTAGTTATTTTTAAAAAAAATAAACTAATGAATTGAAAGTTTAATCTATGAATAAAAATTACTTGATAGGTTAATATAATTTTATCAAACTGTATATTTATTTATTTTATGATGAAATGGATGTTTGAAATTATCTACTATCATGTCATTTTTTTGTTAATTAGATATTAAATAATTGTTTTCAAAAAATATTCTTTCTAATCTTAATTACTTTATTCTATCAAATTCCTGTTTCATAAAGTATTGTGTGTGTGACCTTATATCATAACAGTTTATATTCTAAGATTTACTTTTTTATGATACCAATAAATCTATTTATTTATAAGTAATGGAAACTCGTGATTTGCTTAAGATTATTTATAATAAGTTGATTTATTTATTTATTTCTCTCTTGCAGTAATAAATTATAGAATTCTTGCTTCTTGAGCTACATTTATGCATAACATCTATATGGGATAGGGGATTTATATTTAGTGTTTGGACATCCAGATGATGATGATGGTTCCTGAGTTGGTATGAAGAAGATATTTGCCAAAGCTTATGCAATACCTTTTATTTAGTTTGGTCTCTATTAGAAATTAAGTTTATAGTTAGCCAGTACATTAATGGTACTAAGTGGCCACAGCATTGATAATGATCAGCATGTTTTAATGTCAAAGCCTTATTGTTTAATGATTATATATTATAATGGATGAGCAATTAAGTTGGTGCATCCAAATGAATGTTTAAATAATTGCCCAAGATGGCAAGGGCTCAACAATTAGTCTTGTCTACAGAAGACCCATTTCCAGTCCAGTCATCAGATTGACTGTTAATTTATATTTTTTATTGTTTCTAATCCAGTTACAAGGTAGTCTGTTGATTTATTTTAATAGATCATTCATAGTGATGAATGATTATTACTTTTGGGGAGAAATGGTGAACTTATAATTAGCTATGCTGATATTTCAGATTGATTTATTATGCTGAGACTTTTTGAGATTAATTTTTTTAACTTGAAGATAAAAATAGAATTTCTCAGAACCTTCAAAGTTTAAACCCTAATTTTCTGTAGAGTTATAAATGACTAACCAATTTAAGGCTGTTGATGTTCACATACTGGTAACCATTACCCCAAGTATGACCCTGTATTTCTCTGTAATGTTACAATATATATATATATACAAAACCATAAAACAATACAATACTAGATTAAATCCAAAATTTTACCAAAATCGTTACACAACCATGGTTTCATCTACTACAAATAGACCTTCTCAAATGAAAATGAATTATGGGAAGGTTTGTTTGTTTGTATATATATGTTTTCTTTAGTTTGATTTTTACTTGAGAAGTTCTATTTGTAGTAGATGAAACCATGGTTGTGTAAGGATTTTGGTAAAATTTTGGATTTAATCTAGTATTGTATTGTTTTATGGTTTTGCATTTTTATTTTTGCTAGTATAGTGTTAGACAGTTTTGGTGATATATATATATATATATATTGTAATGCTAGTAAAAATATATGTTATAAAACTCACATATATCAGCATTACGTATTTTATAATTCCAAAAATATATAATCAAAGTTATTAAGAAAGGAAAAATAGTTAAAGAAATAATTAATTAAGTAGATTTTAAAATGTAATTTTGTAAAACAAAAACATTATGTTATGTTGTTTTTTAAAATAGAATATAACTTTTTATGGTGAGGGAAAATCTAAAGTAAAAAGATTTTAAAGTCTCTCTTTTTTTTATAAATTAAAATAATAAAATGTCTAAAAAAGTAAGCAAATATGAAAATGGAATAGAAATTAATTTGTAGAAAGGAAAACTTTCAAAAATGTAATTGGTTTAACAGATTAATGGTTGATAAAAAAAGGTAAAACTAACAATTGAATTAATTAAAACCATGTAAACTATCAAGGAGATAATAGATTAATCTAAGAAAAAGATTAGATAAAATGTAAATGTAAATTTTAATTAAAACAGAATTAAATTATGATCAAAATTAAAATTGATGATAAAGAATTAAAAACGATGAGAGAGGAAGAGTATAAAAAGTCATAGCTGCTATTATTATTCAGTTCTAGCCTTCACTTTGTGATCAAATTGTTCTGTTCTTGAGTCTGTTAGATCATTCCAGTCTTGTTATTGATGCACTATGTTATTCAGTGTTTTAGAGGTTTAGAAATCTATGGACAAAAATAGAAACAGTCATTACTGCTATGAAAAAAATTATTGCAGAAGCCATAGAACTAGCAACATGCATTGCTAGATTATTGGGCTTCAGGCCCAAAGTCTTTCACTAAAATTCAATTAACCACATCTGGAACCAATGCTCAGAACCAATCCCTAAATGGTGAAATAGATGGCCCCACATACTCTTTCTCTCTTTCATCATCAAGCCAAGACAAGACCTGAAAGAATCAATGGAGACCAAAAAGCCAACCAGTTGGAAAGTAACACTGATGCAATTAAAAACCAAAGGAACATCTCAATCTCACAAAAAACTAGGTAAATATATTTTCCATAATAAGATCTATAGATACTTGATATTTTTTTAATAATGAAATAAATTCTAATGAAGGACAATATAAAAATTAGTCTGACTAATCATTTATTTTTATGTAAAGTATTAGATTGTTATATTATATTATATATGTGTGCTTGAATAAATATTAATGTTTGCTTAAGTATTATTTGGTCTATTCTCTCTCTCTCTCTTGGCACTGTGTCACTATTAATTTAAGAGTATAGTTATGTGTTAAATAAATGTGCTGGACCCCTGGTCCAGAGAATGAGTTAGCTTGAGATACTTGAGATATTTCAAGTGCTAGATTTGTGGCCTGGTGTCCAAGAATGCCAACCATATATAATTTATATTGTCAGATGACACCTGAGTTGTATATTCAAAACAAATAAAGTGCTCTGGATGTAGGGTGTTGATCTAGCAGTCAAGGAGTGCTATGACTAGGAAACATGATTGTAGACTGTGCTTTATATAGCCTTGATCTGGCCATATGTACCATTGATAGTTAATCTATCAATGACATTCTACTCCTCTGCTTAAAGGGCCAGTCCATCACCACAGTTACAAAGATGGCAAAAGATAGTTACAAAATTTTAAAAGTTCCAATAAACATGCAACTTTGAAGAACCTGGTTCAATATATATAGGTATTGTAATCTATTAATATTAACTTGTCTTCTCTATGGAAATATATAAAAACTTACAACCTTATATATGGCAGCATTTGATGACAAATCAATTAAATCTTTGCAGAATATGTATTTCTGTTAATCAACCTAATTTGCATGGTAGATCAATTGAGATCACGTCAGATATAGTATCACAATTTCAATTTAAACAGACACACAATCTTCAATTTGGTATTAAAATTTGAATGTAAACTTTTTTAAAGGCAAAATTATTTAAAAATCTTTGAATTACAGACTGTTGGGCAGATTAAACCAAATCAGTGTTCAATCTTTAATATCAATTGAGTTTGCAAGTATATTTAAATGAAAACGAAGTTGTTATATTTGATATGATCTCCAATACAGATAATGATGTCAGATTTGATTGACAGAAATACATCTCCTGTGAGGGATTTAGGTGTTGTAAGTTTTTATAAATTTCCATAGACAATATAAATAAATAATGTTAATATATATAGTATTTAATTAATTAATATATATTAACATTATGCATGAGTAAAAAAAAAAAAGAATGGAGTCAAAATAATGTCATTCTATATACAGTTTATAAAAATAATTCTATTCACTTTTAACTATGTTTAGAATTTATATTTTTCTAATAACAATGAAACAATCTCTATACTGATAAATATTTATTAATAGTATTCAAATTTTTATTTAGAAAAAAATGATAATTGTCTTTATGTTGTAAATTTGTAGATTAATCATTTGAAAACATGATGAATATGATGAAAATATTTAATAAAGTATAACTGATGGTGTGGGTTCAGCAAAATATATATTGGAGACACGTGAGCTTTTTGATGTGTTCATTTGTTTGTTTGAAGTTAATACTGCAAAACAAAAGTTTTCAAATATATATATTTAATAATATGAATGAATAAAGAAAAGAGTGAAGTTAATTAATATTGTGTTGCATATAGTTTATAAGAAAAAAATATATACTGATTTTTAATTAGTATTAGAATCTACATCTAGATCGATAATATAAAATTTTGTAACTAATGTATCAATTTTATTAATTGTTACATTTTCTTTAGAAAAGAAGTATCATCATTAAATTTGTACAAGAAATGCAAGCTTGTAAATTTAGTTGTGGATATATGAATGGATGAAATAAGAAAGTATACAGGGGTGATGTGAAGAAGAGAAGCTAAAGATCAGAGAAGATGGATTGAACTTGGAGAGACCATCCTGCAGTGGATTGATGATGGTTGAAGATGATGATGATATGTTGCATATATATGTTGATAGAATTTTGTAGGTGACAAACATATCATTATGAGGTTTATTCCTCTAAATGTTATATGTATTTTAAAATATTTCAGTGATTAATTATGATGTAAATAAAATAATAAGTGGGGATATTTCCATGTAATTAGAGAAACATGTTAAACAAAAGCTATGGAAAAAATAATTTAGCTTACCGATTGTCAGTAATAATTGATAGATACTTAGCATGACAATTGCTAACATATTTCTCAAACTATTGCATAGAAATATCCTCATTCTTTCCTTTGTTTACACATATCATCATCATCATCAACCATTATCAATCCACTGCAGGATGAAGGTCTCTCCAAGTTTAATCCATCTTCTCCGATCTTTAGCTTCTTTTCTCCACAACACCCATGCACATTTTCTTATTTTATCCATCCATCTCACATGTGGTCTATTTCTGGGTCTTTTACAATCTCTTGGAATCCAGTTTAAAATTTCAATTGTCCATCTATTATCATCTCTTCTAGCAATATGTCCAGCCCAACTCCATTTCAATCTTTTAATTTTTTCAATAAGGTCAGTAACACCTGTTTGTTGTCTTACCATACATTGCGTTTTCAATCTCTTCTTGTTACTCCCAACATACATCTCCCCATACTCCTTTGAGTGGTCTGAAGTCTCTGTATTGCTCTTCTATTAAGTGTCCAAGTCTCAGATCCATAAGTAAGAACTGGTAAAACACATTTGTTAAAAACCATCCTTTTCAAACACATAGGCATATTTCCTTTTAGTATCAAGTTATTTCTACCAAAAGCACTCCAACCAAGTTTAATTCTATGATTAATTTCCTCCATTATGTTTCCATCTGTATTAATAATCTGACAAAGGTATTTGTAACTGTTAACTTCTTCTAATTCTTCATAATCAATCTTTATTTTCATATTTTGAGCAAATCGATTAAACATTACTTTAGTCTTTTTAACATTTATCTTTAGTCCTACTTTTCTACTTCCATCTGATAACTCCTGCAACATTTCCTGCAGCTCTGAAGCATTATTTTCAAAAATAACTACATCATCTGCGAAATCTAAATGATGTAAATACTCTCCATTTACTTTCACTCCTTTAGTTTCCCATTTTAATCCACAAAATACTTCTTGCAGCACTGCTGTAAAGAGTTTTGGAGATATGGAGTCACCTTGTCTTACACCTTTCTCAATGTTGATTTTTCCAGTATTAATTGTTGCTGTTGCATTTTTATAAATATTCTTTAAAATATGACAATATCCTGGATCTATACCTTGATGATCCAATGCTTTAATCACTGAAGAAATGTGTATAGAATCGAATGCCTTTTCATAATCTACAAATCCAAAACATATGACAACTCATATTCGTTTGTCCTTTCTATGACTTCTCTCAATACCTGGATATGATCTATTGTACTAAAACCACTTTTAAATCCAGCTTGTTCTCTTGGTTGGTGGAAATCCAAAGTTCTCTGTAGACGAGTTGTAATTATCTTGGTAAAAATTTTATATAAAACTGATAAAAGGCTGATAGGTCTGTAATTTCTAATATCTTCTTTATCACCTTTTTTAAATATTAATATTATTACAGCATTCTTCCAATCTTCCGGTACATCTTTATCATTTAGACATTTGGTGTATAACTTTGCTAAAATTGTTTCTATTTCTTCACCTGTTTCTTTTAATATATCAATTATAATTCCATCATTTCCTGAAGCCTTTCCTTTCTTCATATACTTAATTGCATGTCTCACTTCCTCATTTAAAATTCTGGGCAATTCGGAAGATGTAATAGATATAAGAGGTACTTGTTCTTTATTACTATATAATTCTTGATAAAAATCTTCTACCAATTTCATGATGTCATCTCTCTTTTTAGTAATAATTCCATCTTTTTTTCTTATTGCAGATATAAATTTCCTACCAATACCAAAATGTTGTTTAACATTTTTGAGACTTTTATTTTCTTCTACAGCTTTCCTTGCTATTTCACAGTTATACTTTCTTATATCATTTTCAACTCTTTTCTGTACCATTTTACAAAATTCGAGACATTCAATTCTTTTTAATACATCATTTTTGTATATCTTCATATTCCTTCTTTTCTTCATAAATTCTCTAGTCTCAGTAGAAATTTTATTAGTCAATTGCTGCTTTTTTCTACCAGCTATGTTTGTTGCAGTTTTTAAAAGTGTATCAGTTATTTTCATATTAATTTCATTCAAATCTGAATCATGTTCAAAATCTCCTAACATTTGAAACCTATTTGTAAGTTCTAATTTAAATTCATTAGAATGTTTCTGAAGATTAGGAATATCAACTGTAAATATTGTTTTTCTTAATAATTTTTGTCTCTCTAGTTTTACATTAAGACGTAACTTACACCTTACTAATCGATGATCACTTCCTGTGTTAAATTTATTAAGAACATTACAATTTTGAAATATGTATTTTCTGTTAGTCAAAATATAATCCAATTCTGCTGTACCTTTATTTAGATGCTTCCATGTCAATTTCCTTTTAACATTTTTCTCAAAAAATGAATTCATAATATAAAGTTTTTCTTTTTCTGCAAACTCCACAAGTCTATGTCCTCTCTCATTTCTATTACCATAACCAAAATTACCTACAGCAATTTCATCTTTCATTTGTCTACCAATTCTAGCATTAAAGTCTCCCATAACAATTTTAAAATGTTGTTTACTCTGATCAAAAGCCTTTTGTACATCCATATAAAAATCTTCTACTACTTCATCACTATGAGAACTTGTTGGGGCATAAACCTGAATTATCTGCATTTGGTATCTGCTATTAAGTTGTATAACTAATCTTGCCACTCTGTCCGATACACCACCAATCTCCACAATATTGTTCTTCCACTTTTTATTTATAATGAATCCTACTCCACTTGTATTTCCAAAATGTGTGCCTTTATAATAGAGTATATGTCCACTTTTTAAATCCATTGTTTCTTCTCCTTTTCTTCTAACTTCACAAAGTCCAATAATGTCCCATTTAATATAAGACAGTTCTTCTTCTAATTCTTGCAATCTTCCTTCACTTGAAAGTGATCTGCAGTTGTAAGTACCTAAATAAAAAGTCATCATCAAATGGCAGCCTGGGTCTGCAATCAGGGGATTCTTAGCACCCTCCACCTTCGGCCACCAACCGCTGTCTTGGTTGGTGACTTTACAGCCTCCTGGGAATAAGGGCCATGTTTTATTTTTGTCTGTCATAATTGTATATATGTATTGGAAAAATATTTATCATTTACACAAACATTCATTCTGCCTTATCAGGCACTGAGAAGAAAGACCATGGTGTTTCTTGATCTTAAACTCAGAGGTAAAAAGCCAATAAACTCACCACGCTGGCTAATGCATGTTGGTGAGCAGCCCATCCATGTTCGTATACTATATGAATAATCACATAGTAATAACAGCTGCAACGACAAGAACGTATGGAGTGGACATTAGGAATTTGCCCTGCTTGGTTCCTTTAAGGCCTCCAAGAGGAATCAAAGGGTCTTCTTTCAGTTAATAGCAAACTCCTTTCTGCAGCCTTACACATATACACATTTATATATGTGGGTAAAATATAAATTTTCTTTAAACTTTTATTATTATAGTTTGTTTATACAGAAATATAAAAATGAACAGTCAAGCATTGTTAGCTAAGAGGTCAGCACAGCCACCTTGCAAGCAAGCAGTTGGTTGCAGACAGTTATTGCAGGTTTGCCTCCTGGCTGATGCTGTGACATATGGAATATATATATAAAATGAACATTTGTAAAGTATTGAAATGCATTGAATATTTATTAACATTAGCATGGCTTATGATGGATTCTGGTTAATGTAAGTTTTGGATGTTGCATTGTTTTATAATTTGAAAAAGTAAAATACAAGGTGGTTTATTTTGTTAAGTATTGATATTTCTAACATTTAATGAAATTGTATTCAGAAAAGTCATTGTATCAAGTATTATAAATTTAGTATATTTTTCTTCTTTTCTGTGAATTCAAGCTACTAATTTATTAAATTTGTTGTTGAGCTTAATGTTTCTCCTGGTTCAAATAATAAATGGCAATTAGTGAAATTGATTTAGCAGGAAAATATTGATTTGATTAAATGATAACTGGTAATTGTGTGAATACTTTTTTATTTTAGTGTAAAGGTCACCTTTTGGCATCAAAGCATCAGCAATTTATAATTGAATGAAGCTTGAGTTTGAAAGTTCATAGGTTAATTTAATATTTCCACAATATTTAGCAGTTTGAGTTTAGTTGCAAAGCTTTATCTAAAATATTATTAGATGGCATTTGAATTAAGCTATTGTAAAGTGGAGGCAATATTTTAACGAATTTTTTATGTGACATAAAAAAGCCAAATATTTGATGTATTCTCTTTCTTCAACATTAAATATTCAGTAATTGATTGGTTTCTAAACATACTGATTGTGTAAATCATACAAGTTTGTTGGTGATATAAAATTCAAATAAATTCAAAATGGCTGAAATAAATTCACATCAACATAATCCAGCAGCATTATACCACAACTCCCCTCTAAGATGAAAACTATTAGCATTTTTGTGCTTACTATTTTATTACAGCACCTCTCAGTGGAGATTATATTAATTGCTCTGTTTGTCAATCCTCGTGTTAGATAAAATTTGCTTTGAATTTGAGATGACATGAGAGAGGAAGAGAATACTTGTGATAGAACAGCAATTGTATTAATATATATTTTATGATTTTATATGTACTGAATAGACAATATAATATGATGAACTTAGAATATATCAACCAAGCCATTGATATGTAAAATATATAGAATCTTTGCCATTGTTAAAATTAATCAATAGGGAGTTTAAAAACCCAAAGATTGTGTACTATTTTTATCACTTGCATTAGATAAAAAAGTTATCAGAATATTAGTTTATATTTCTATGAGGCTCATTGTGGCCTGTTTCAAAAAATTGAATGCCATTTACTATTTTAAATACGTATGAATAATTCAATTAATAATAAAATGTACATGATCCGCAATAAATAAAAAGTTAAATAATTTATAAATAAAAAGAAATCAATCTTAATAGTTAATACTTTAAGTATTTAATAATATAAGTAATAAGCATATTGATCATTCGTATTTCAATATTGTTAACTTTTCACTGATATATAATATATATTTAAAATATTACATTTTTGCTCTATTTGGAAATTATTAATTTAATAAGTTGGCTTTTTTTTAATATTTGATTATTACGTAAAAAATATTTGAAGATATACTTTACTTTACTTACTGCTATTACTTGTATAATATATACTCAATAAAAAAATTCTAGTATATTTTCAGTATAGATATTTATATTCACCAGGTAATTCACTAATAAATATCTTCTAAAGAAGTTATGAAATAAAGTCATAAAAAAGAGACAAACTCTTTCTATTAATAACTTAGCAAAAGATAAAAATTTAATATCTTAAGTTATATGTAGGCAATAAAAACAGAAGATTTTGTGAAATTTAATATAAATATATATACATGTATAAAATAACATTAGGTGTAGTCATTTCTGTCTTTTATATGTTATAAAGTAATTTACTAAATCATCATCATCAGTTTGACTCCCACTGCAAGTTGAATATTTCTTCACTACTTGAACAGAAGTATCTAGAGTGAAAAAAAGATAAATAAAATCTAATTATATTTTACATAATGCTTCAAGTAATTAAAGTGAAAGGCTGAAACCTTCTCGTATGCCATTTAGAATGCTTATAAAAATATTTTGATCTCATTATAATTGACATTAATATTTTTTATTCAATTTTTTGACTCTTCTTATAAGTATCTCTATAATATTTATTTATGTTCTTTATTTTATGTAATTATTTATTATAAGATAAAAAATATATAAGCTCAACATTAATGTGAATATGACATCTCTTCTATCAATAGAAAAGGCTGCATCATATTACAAGAATTTTAAATTTTTATAGTCAGCACAACACTCATATGACTTATCTGATCAACCTAGATTAAATGAGACCTTTATCTTTAGCTAAATAACTAGGTAACCATTTAATAATTATTATTGAATGACGGTGTTACTTAAAAAAGTGACCCTGTTTGAATAATCTGGAATTATTCCCAAGTTCATTTTGGCAGTACTCAAACATCATGTAATGATTTATAGGTAAATGCATTAACAATTGCATCACAAAATCCTTATAACATTAATTGTGGCATGCAAGGAATTTATCTTTTTTTCTATTACTCTACTGATATTTATATATTGTATTCTGAGTCTCTTTGATCCAAATTCGTATTTTTTAAATTATAGATTAAATAGATAAATTGTATTATTGGTTTTTCTAAAAAAATAAAACATAGATCACAACATATACATGTTAAAAAATAGAGATACTTATAGTTATATATATATATAATAAAACAGAACACTAGAGTTAACTTTACAATTTTTAATATATCAACAAACAAATAAATAAACAACAGCTGTAGCTAACTCATGGCTTGATTGCCATTTCTAGTAACATTTACAGTTAGAATTAAAAAAATCAAAATCTCATTAAAACCACACAACATTAAGTACCCTTGTTAATGGCCAATTTATCATAATTTGTTTCCATTTACATAATTATATTGTATATTTAACAAAATGCCCGTCATATTTATAAATATACCAATTTGATTTTTTTTCCTAATTCATTTTCAATTTGTTAAAGAAAAATATTGACAAAACAAAATTTTCATTGCAAATAAGTGAACGTTTTGGAAACCCAGATTTAAATTAATCCACAGAATAATGGAATTTTTTATACAATTCACATTTATAAATTCTTTTTTTTTAATGCCCACATTCACTCATTAGTACAACTTGATCCAATTATTGTAATTATATTGCTTATACTACTATTTATATATGATAATGAAATTCATTTTTAAAAAAAAAATACTTTTTTTTTAAATCTATGTGTAAACTTATGTAATATATTTAAAATGTCTTTTATAATTATGTTTAATAAGTGGACATTATGAACTTTATACAATCTTATATTTTTAAATAAAAAATGCTCTCAATCTAGCTAATTTGTGCATAATAAGAATCTTTGATAAGGTATGTAATATTTACTAAGGCTGTAACCTTAGGAATAAGCGTCTGAAAAATTCGAAGGTAGGGATCTCTACAGGTCTTAAACACAAGCTTACGCTATGAAGAAAAAAGGGAATTCCCTCTTTTCTTCATAGCGTAAGCTTGTGTTTAAGACCTGTAGAGGTCCCTACCTTCGAATTTTTCAGATGCTTATTCCTAAGGTCACAGCCTTAGTAAATATTACTTATTATAATAATGTGTGTTTAATAAAATTTATATAAGGTATGTATAAATCCTCCAAATGATGAGCATTTCATGAACATCTTATAATTGATCCTATTATTTTTTATTTAAAAATTTAAGTTAATATATTTTATATTGTATAAATTGTTCTCAGAAATATAACTACATACAACAACTAATAATGGCTTGGTCCAGTTTTCTTACATTTTGTACAAGTGATTTTTTAAAAATTTATTAGTATATTTGAAAAAGTCTATTTATTAATAGATGAAACCATGGTTGTGGAATAACCTTAGTAAAATTTTTATTTTTTGGCTAATATTATAATGTTATATGAAATTCTATTTTATTCTATTAGTATATGCATTTATATGGTGCCTCATAACACAATTGAAAGAATATCCATATACTGTAACTCATGGATTAGATTTTGAATCTAGGTAAAAGCTTTTTAAATGGTTACATTCAAACCGACTAGTTAACTAAAAATGGCCATTAAATTGGGAGTTACTTTTATCTAAAAGTAATAAAAAAATCTTTTAATAATTTAGTTAGACATTCAGTTGATATTTATATTACATTAGAATTATTAATTTTTATATTGGATCTCAAATTTACTTTAGGAGATTGTTAAATATTATTAACAAAAAAAAATCGATATCAAAATTTTTGTTGGATTTGCTGTAAAATATGATAGAAAAGACATTTAGTTGAAATCCACACTATAAAAAATTTGCAAGTATTTCTAAAATTTGAAAAATAATACTTCAAGATACTATACAATTATTTATACATTCCTTATGATTTTTGCTAGAAGCAAAATATTTATTCAAATATGCCAAATACTTTTATTTATTTTTATAGGTTGATGAAAAGATAAAACAGCAAAATTCTTTTTCATATCCTGAAAAATTTAAACAATTTTAATGAAATTTTTTGTAGTCTTTGATTTCCTGTAACACAAATAAATGATGGATTTTTATGACTAAGATGAATCAATTATTAACATTATATGAATGATATAATTAAATGCATTTTGAAATCAACATGATTGTGACAACATCAGGGTACAATGATATATATTCTTGGACCTTCCTCTAGCCAAACATTGTTAAATAATGTTAAATAAATCATTGTAAAAAATCCTTTGATGATAAAAGAGACTCAATAGATTTTGTCTTCTAGGTGTATACATCTTAAATACTTTCATATATACAGCAGCATGAAAAGATTTGACAAAGAAAAAAAGCCACCAATTAATTAATACATAGAATAAAAAATGTGTGATAATATCAACAAATTTAGAATGTTTTTATAAAATTAAAAATATTATTATTAGTTATTATTCAATTGCATATACATATAAAATTTGTTTTGGTTAAGATTCCTTGAATTAACAATTTTATAATACTTAATCATAAAGAACTATTTAATGATATTTTTTCATGACTCCCATTAATATCAGATTAATCTTTGTCATTCATCTACAATGAGAAGATCAAAAATTCTCAATTTTACCACATTTGTTTTTTGTATGTTCAGCTTTAAAACAGGCAAAACTCTCTATATGTATTGCCACTCAGTGCAAGCCAGAGTAATCAATGGATGTCAGAAGGCCTGGATTGTGGCCTTTGTCAGTGAGAAACCTTGGATCTGAGAGCACTGCACCTAGATCTTAGAATCTCTAGAAACTAGTCTGGGGATATTGGATGTGTAGGCACTAGATGGGGATTTTATATACAGGCCTTCTGGCATTCATTGATTACTTTAGCTTGCACTGAGTGGCAATATCTATAGAGAGTTTTGCATGTTTAAATAACAGTTATAAGCAAGTGTAAGAAATTGTGATCATGTGTATGTTTAGCTTTATCAATAATAGTATTATTTTGAGGATTGATAACAATATTGGAAAGAGAGAGAGAAAATTGGAAATAATTATT